>CM067360.1:18080338-18271707 GCA_034401795.1 Chaetoderma sp. LZ-2023a | reverse complement strand
TTTAATTACGCTACATCAAGAGAAAAAATAGTAGAATACACACTACTTTCTCTGTAGAATAAAATAATTGACGACGCTTGGATGCTATTTTCTGTTTTTAAAGCAATTTAAGCAGATTCTGACACCTAATTGGTATGCGGGGGTGGCCCCTTTTTAGTCCTCGCTCAAGTGAGGTGGCGCCTTTTTAGACCTCGCCCCCCACCCCCCTCACCCCCTGGAAAACCCGGCTACGCCACTGAGAAAAAGGACCAACATGGACACACGCTATACAATTATCACCCTCAGTTTGTAAAGATTAAACTCTATAAAGGACCACAGCTACATAAACACATGCTTTTATATAAATACCACCGTCTATATAACAAGAGACACAAGGGGCCTGCGTCGCTCACCTGGAGCATTATGCATTTTTGTCACAATTGCTGGTGGGTGGTTTAGGAGTAGTTTTCTAAATGAGCTTGTGAACATTTTTGCATGTCCAATATGGCTGCCAAACACGCTACATTCTGATTGGTCCACTGCAGCCATGTTTCTGACGTCGCGCCTTCTCTTGAAAAAACTTTAACAGCACTCAGTGCCTAATCATATCTCCTAAATTTCGGCCCAATCCGCTCAGTGGTTCTGGAGTCATTTTGGCAAAAATTAGGTTATCCAAGATGGCCACCAAACTATTTAGCCAATCAAGTTCCCCTGAAACAAACCTGGTGCAGCTCTTGCCCTAGATGATATTTCCTGCATTTTGAATTGATTCCCCCAGCGGTTTTGGAGATTTTTAAAAGCATTTTAAAGCACCCAGTTTTTTTGACGGATCAACTTCTCTTGAACATACTTTAATGGCCCTTAGTCCTTAATCATATATCACAAATTTCGGCCTGATCGCTTCAGCGGTTCTGGGGAAGAAGTCGTTTTTGCGAAAACTTGGTCATCCAAGATGGCCACTGAACCAGTTGGTCAATCAAGTTCCCTTGGACAAACTTGGTTCAGCTCTTACCATAGATCATATTTCATGAGTTCTGAATCAATCCCCCAAACGGTTCCGGAGAAGATTTTTAAAGACATTTCTAAAAATGGGCCAAAATCCAAGATGGCCACCGGCAAAATTGGCTTGGCTTCGTTTGAACAAACTTGAATCCCTATGCCAAATATAATTGAAATCGTCCCAGCGGTTCTTGAGAAGTCGTTTTAAAGGAAAAGTTGATGCACAGATGGACGACGGACAACTGACACATGACGGATGGTTGCCACAACATAAGCTCACTTGGCCAAGGCCAGGTGAGCTAAAAACCACCTAGGTTACATCTATCATGTCTATATAAAGAACACCTCTGCAAAAACACTACCTCAGAATAAGGGCCAACCTCTGTATAAAGACCATCTTTGTTCCAACAGCCACCTACCTAGTCCTCTGTATAGATATCATCTCAGTAAAAGGACTGTCCTATATAAATAAGACCTTAGATTTGACGATTACCCCTCTATAAATACTATCAACCTGATTCTAATTTATCTATTGGATACTGAAAGAGAATCTTCCACTAAAATTGTTTCAAAATATTATTCTATTTTTTTAGCTACTAAACTTATTGCCTTAAGCAGGATAATTTAACCCTTCTGCTGTGCTCTTGAGAAATGTCCATTTGCAGAGCAAGAGAGGAATTTACCACCGAGCCAGTCATTCCAGTGGCAAATTTTCCAAAATAATCTTCACTTGGTCTACAAATGAACAGTTTCCATGAGAAAATTTATTTTTTTTATAAACAAATTTGAGGGTTAATGGCTAAAGGGATAAATTATTGGCTTTGAATAAATATTAAATAATTGTCTGATGTCTACATAGTGTACACTCATAATCAGCCATGCATAAAAATGTGAAGTTAAACTTTTTGGAAGATGTTCAAAAATGAAGTTTAAGAGAAATATATAGAACGATAACTTAAAAAGAAACAAATATGATAATTAATTTGCCCAAGTGCCATTGTCACTCTATCGAGGCCAGCGGGGCAACAACCATTAGTCAAATCATTTTCAAAATAATAATTAATAGGAATATCTAAATATAGTTCTGTGCAAGTAAAACAGTATTGATGCATTCATCCTGGAAATCCCAAATTAGTTTCAAAATATTAAACAGAATGGTTATTAACCTAGTAAAGACATACAATTCGTACACATTGACAGGGTATTAAGCACTAATTGCGGACTTAATTATACCATTCATTATATATTTAGATTGTGATGTCAGCCTATCTGTGACAAAATTCAATATGAGTGACAGATTGGATTCTTCTATTATGCCAATATTCTATGAAGAAAATTACAGTTGAATATATCTGGCCATGAAGGGTGACCACACATACTCCACTAATTCCCCTCAGACTCACTGCTTAAGGTCAAACATACTCCACTAATGCCCTCAGACCCACTGCTTCAGACCACACATCCTCCACTAATGCTCTCAGACCCACTGCTTAAGACCACACATACTCCACTAATGCCCTCACACTCACTGCTTAAGACCACACATCCTCCACTAATGCCCTCAGACTCAATGCTTAAGACCACACATCCTCCACTAATGCCATCACATTCACTGCTTAAGACCACACATACTCCACTAATCCCCCTCCGACCCACTGCTTAACACCACACATACTCCACTAATGCCCTCACACTCACTGCTTAAGACCACACATCCTCCACTAATGCCCTCAGACTCAATGCTTAAGACCACACATCCTCCACTAATGCCATCACATTCACTGCTTAAGACCACATAAACCTCACTAATGTCCCTCAGACCCACTACTTAAGACCACACAGACGTCACTAATGCACCTCAGACTCACTGCTTAAGACCACACATACTCCACTAATGCGCCTGAGACTCACTGCTTAAGACCACACATACTCCACCAATGCCATCACATTCACTGCTTAAGACCACACATACTCCACTAATGCCCCTCAGACTCACTGCTTAAGACGACACATACTCCACCAATGCCCTCACACTCACAGCTTAAGACCACACATCCTCCACTAATGCCATCACATTCACTGCTTAAGACCACACATACTCCACTAATCCCCCTCCGACCCACTGTTTAAGACCACACATAACACCACTAATGCCCCTCAGACCCATTGCTTAAGACCACAAACTTCACTAATGTCCATCAGACCCACTACTTAAGACCACACAGACGTCACTAATGCACCTGACTCACTGCTTAAGACCACACAGACGTCACTAATGCACCTCAGACTCACTGCTTAAGACCACACATACTCCACTAATGCACCACGGACTCACTGCTTAAGACCACACATACTCCACCAATGCCCCCACACTCACTACTTAAGACCACACATACTCCACCAATGCCCCTCAGACTCACAGCGTAAGACCACACATACTCCACTAATGCGCCTGAGACTCACTGCTTAAGACCACACATACTCCACCAATGCCATCACATTCACTGCTTAAGACCACACATACTCCACTAATGCCCCTCAGACTCACTGCTTAAGACGACACATACTCCACCAATGCCCTCACACTCACAGCTTAAGATCACACATACTCCACTAACGACGTTCAGACTCACTGCTTAAGACCACACATACTCCACCAATGCCCCTCAGACTAACAGCTTAAGACCACATATACTCCACTAATGCGCTTGAGACTCACTGCTTAAGACCACACATACTCGACCAATGCCCTCACATTCACTGCTTAAGACCACACATACTCCACTAATGCCCCTCAGACTCACTGCTTAAGACGACACATACTCCACCAATGCCCTCACACTCACTTCTTAAGATCACACATACTTCACCAATGCCCCTCAGAATCGCTGCTTAAGACCACACATACTCCACTAATGCGCTTGAGACTCACTGCTTAAGACCACCCATACTCCACTAATGCGCTTGAGACTCACTGCTTAAGACCACTCATACTCCACTAATGCGCTTGTGACTCACTGTTTAAGATCACACATACTCCACTAATGCCCCTCAGACTCACTGCTTAAGATCACACATACTTCACTAATGCCCCTCAGACTCACTGCTTAAGATCATACATACTCCACTAATTCCCCTCAGACTCACTGCTTACGATCACACATACTTCACTAATGCCCCTCAGACTCACTGATTAAGACCACACATCCTCCATTAATGCCCCTCAGACTCACTGCTTAAGACCACACATACTTCACTAATGCCCCTCAGACTCACTGCTTAAAATAACACATAACACGACTAATGCCCCTCAGACTCACTGCTTAAGACCACACATACTTCAATAATGCCCCTCAGACTCACTGCTTAAGA
This sequence comes from Chaetoderma sp. LZ-2023a, assembly GCA_034401795.1. Classification (NCBI taxonomy): domain Eukaryota; kingdom Metazoa; phylum Mollusca; class Caudofoveata; order Chaetodermatida; family Chaetodermatidae; genus Chaetoderma; species Chaetoderma sp. LZ-2023a. The sequence continues at coordinate 18,267,357 of CM067360.1, read as the reverse complement.
TAACACATAACACCACTAATGCCCCTCAGACTCACTGCTTAAGACCACACATCCTCCATTAATGCCCCTCAGACTCACTGCTTAAGACCACACATACTTCACTAATGCCCCTCAGACTCACTGCTTAAAATAACACATAACACGACTAATGCCCTTCAGACTCACTGCTTAAGACCACACATACTTCAATAATGCCCCTCAGACTCACTGCTTAAGATAACACATAACACCACTAATGCCCCTCAGACTCACTGCTTAATATCACACATACTCCACTAATGCCCTCAGACTCACTGGTTAAGACCACTCATACTTCACTAATGCCCCTCAGACTCACTGCTTAAGACCACACATCATCCACTAATGCCCCTCAGACTCACTGCTTAAGATCACACATACTTCACCAATGCCCCTCAGAATCGCTGCTTAAGACCACACATACTCCACTAATGCGCTTGAGACTCACTGCTTAAGACCACCCATACTCCACTAATGCGCTTGAGACTCACTGCTTAAGACCACTCATACTCCACTAATGCGCTTGTGACTCACTGTTTAAGATCACACATACTCCACTAATGCCCCTCAGACTCACTGCTTAAGATCACACATACTTCACTAATGCCCCTCAGACTCACTGCTTAAGATCATACATACTCCACTAATTCCCCTCAGACTCACTGCTTACGATCACACATACTTCACTAATGCCCCTCAGACTCACTGATTAAGACCACACATCCTCCATTAATGCCCCTCAGACTCACTGCTTAAGACCACACATACTTCACTAATGCCCCTCAGACTCACTGCTTAAAATAACACATAACACGACTAATGCCCCTCAGACTCACTGCTTAAGACCACACATACTTCAATAATGCCCCTCAGACTCACTGCTTAAGATAACACATAACACCACTAATGCCCCTCAGACTCACTGCTTAAGACCACACATCCTCCATTAATGCCCCTCAGACTCACTGCTTAAGACCACACATACTTCACTAATGCCCCTCAGACTCACTGCTTAAAATAACACATAACACGACTAATGCCCTTCAGACTCACTGCTTAAGACCACACATACTTCAATAATGCCCCTCAGACTCACTGCTTAAGATAACACATAACACCACTAATGCCCCTCAGACTCACTGCTTAATATCACACATACTCCACTAATGCCCTCAGACTCACTGGTTAAGACCACTCATACTTCACTAATGCCCCTCAGACTCACTGCTTAAGACCACACATCATCCACTAATGCCCCTCAGACTCACTGCTTAAGATCACACATACTTCACCAATGCCCCTCAGAATCGCTGCTTAAGACCACACATACTCCACTAATGCGCTTGAGACTCACTGCTTAAGACCACCCATACTCCACTAATGCGCTTGAGACTCACTGCTTAAGACCACTCATACTCCACTAATGCGCTTGTGACTCACTGTTTAAGATCACACATACTCCACTAATGCCCCTCAGACTCACTGCTTAAGATCACACATACTTCACTAATGCCCCTCAGACTCACTGCTTAAGATCATACATACTCCACTAATTCCCCTCAGACTCACTGCTTACGATCACACATACTTCACTAATGCCCCTCAGACTCACTGATTAAGACCACACATCCTCCATTAATGCCCCTCAGACTCACTGCTTAAGACCACACATACTTCACTAATGCCCCTCAGACTCACTGCTTAAAATAACACATAACACGACTAATGCCCCTCAGACTCACTGCTTAAGACCACACATACTTCAATAATGCCCCTCAGACTCACTGCTTAAGATAACACATAACACCACTAATGCCCCTCAGACTCACTGCTTAAGACCACACATCCTCCATTAATGCCCCTCAGACTCACTGCTTAAGACCACACATACTTCACTAATGCCCCTCAGACTCACTGCTTAAAATAACACATAACACGACTAATGCCCCTCAGACTCACTGCTTAAGACCACACATACTTCAATAATGCCCCTCAGACTCACTGCTTAAGATAACACATAACACCACTAATGCCCCTCAGACTCACTGCTTAATATCACACATACTCCACTAATGCCCTCAGACTCACTGGTTAAGACCACTCATACTTCACTAATGCCCCTCAGACTCACTGCTTAAGACCACACATCATCCACTAATGCCCCTCAGACTCACTGCTTAAGATCACACATCCTCCACCAATTCCCCTCAGACTCACTGCTTAACATCACACATACTCCACTAATGCCCCTCAGACTCACTGCTTAAGACCACTCATACTTCACTAATGCCCTCAGACCCACTGCTTAAGACCACTCATACTTCACTAATACCCCTCAGACTCACTGCTTAAGATCACACATCCTCCACTAATGCCCTCAGAACCACTGCTTAAGATCACACATACGCCACTAATGACCCTCAGACTCACTGCTTAACATCACACATACTCCACTAATGCCCTCAGACTCACTGCTTAAGACCACTCATACTTCACTAATGCCCCTCAGACTCACTGCTTAAGATCACACATCCTCCACTAATGCCCTCAGACCCACTGCTTAAGACCACTCATACTTCACTAATGCCCTCAGACACACTGCTTAAGACCACTCATACTTCACTAATGCCCCTCAGACTCACTGCTTAAGATCACACATACTCCACTAATGCCCTCAGACTCACTGCTTAAGATCACACATCCTCCACTAATGCCCTCAGACCCACTGCTTAAGATCACACATATGCCACTAATGACCCTCAGACTCACTGTTTAAGATCACACATACTCCACTAATGCCCCCAGACCCATTGCTTAAGATCACCTAATGACCTTCATACCCACTGCTTAAGATTACATATACTCCAGTAATGCCCTCAGACCCACTGCTTAAGATAACCTAATGACCTTCAGACCCACTGCTTAAGATTCCACATACACCACTAATGCCCTTCAGACCCACTGCTTAAGATCACCTAATGACCTTCATACCCACTGCCTAAGATTCCACATACTCCAGTAACGCCCTCAGACCCATTGCTTAAGATAACCTAATGACCTTCAGACCCACTGCTTAAGATTCCACATACTCCAGTAACACCCTCAGACCCATTGCTTACGATAACCTAATGACCTTCAGACCCACTGCTTAAGATTCCACATACTCCAGTAACGCCCTTCATACCCACCGCTGTATCATATGCATGGAATGCTTGCTTTGTTATTATTTAATCATTAACAACAGCCTTGACCATTAACCCATACCACTCTGGTGTCAAAATTTCTAATTAAATTCAAGGATGAACTGGTGTACATTTTTCAACAATTTTGGTTGGACGATGGTCGTCCTGCTGTCTATGACAGCAACATCTTCCACCAAATTCGTTGAGAAATGTGAACACCAGTTCATCCTTTAAATTAATTGAGATTTTGACACCAGAGTGGTAAGGATTAAAGGGTTAAGGCAGATATTGCTGTGCTAGTACAATATGGATTTATTTGGCCATTAGGCCTTTCTCCTCTGGTGAATGAAAAGAAGACCTTTCTTGTGGAACTCTTGCTTTGTGTGGGCTCAGATAAAGAACATGTCAAATGTTCGGCTAACAATCACGCATATAAAGCCATGCTATTGGTATGTATATTAACTATGTAGTCAATAGTGCATGTAACAATGTGCATGAGAAATCTGCATGCTAACATCTAAAGGTTAGCGTGAAAGTATCAAACATTATTAACATGTCAGTGACTTAAAGAAATTGAACAGAAAGAAAATCTATAGTCAGTTATTTAGCCTTACGCAGCAGCGACTTCTAGTTAAATTAATTTCAAAATATTTAACAAAAAAAGTTTTATATCGTAAAGAATTTACTTTTTCAGGGATTTAACGGTGACCGGGCTAAGAAGCATGTGGTGCTAAAAGAAACATGTTCCTTGTCTTGTGGGAGTGGATTTAAATGCGTGAAAAAAATGGCCCTCTAACCCACAATAGCTTGTGTAAAGATAATCTGAGGTGGATCTGTTTATCAATTCAATTATCCCATGCTGTGCGAAATATGTTGAATGGAGACTATTACCCTCTTATTTGATGTTGTTTTTCCACCATTGTTACAAAATAGTGAGGAAATATTATGCTAAAGCTCCTTCCAAATCAGATCTTACTGAGCAAGTGTGATAAATTTAACAATTTAATCATCGAATTTGTTCAATAAAATTCTTAATTAATTGTCGAGCCAGTCACTCTAGTGGTAAATTTTTAAAAATTATAGTCTTTTCCTGCCATGTTAATGGACATTTCTCAAGACCATTGCAGAAACTGTTTTTGCCCGACTTGAGTGTTAACTGTCTCGCTGTTGCAAGCCATCAACAATAATTTCAATAAGCAAACTCTGGACTTGCAGAATATTTTAAAAAGAATTTGACTGAAAGATGTTGGTGGCTTAGCCACCAACAAATTTCAGTCAAATTCTTTTCAAAAAATTTAGCACTTAGCAGGTCCATAGATATAACCCTTGGAATATGTTTTGAGAAGTGAGATGGTTAAAGTGTTAACTCAAAATGGCAACTCATTTGAGACGCTCTATATCTCCACTACCTGAGGATTATAAATGGTCAAACTGTATCAAAACAAATGCGACAGTGCTATCATTGCGACTTAGGCAACTGCGAAGAAAGTCAAAAACGTAAATAAATTGACTGACTGACAAACCGATAGACAGACTTATGCTAGTGTCTTCAGGATGAGCAAAAGGCCAATAAAAATAAATACTGGCATACTTATATCCTGGAAAGCCACCTCTCTGAATTTGTATACCTGACACTTGTCTTGAAGGTTCAGGATGAAAGTTGGATGCTTGACACTGTATTTGTGTCCCCTATTTATAGGCCTTTGGGATAAAAAGAGAAAAAGACGTACTGGATACACCTACTCCACATGATGGAAGCTACTCAATGTCTTATGATGTCTACTGCCTGTTATGTTGTTTTTCTGCTTTCTATAATTATGTTACTGCTCTTGATGTCTGTTCTTGTAAGGTGGTCCAGGGTACAGAGGCGATGATCTCTCTAGTGGCCTCCCTGTATGCATAATGTATATTGTAACTCATTCAGTCAAATAAACACAAATTCAATTTAATTCAGTTGCGAGTCCTCAATAAAATTGTACCAGACAAATAACTGGTTATTCCTGTGGTCCATTAAAAAAAAATTCTTGTGATATTTGTCATACGAAAAGATAAATTTTAATGAATTTTAACTACTAAAAGGTTAGTTAATAAAGTGAGCAGACAACAATGTGCTCTGTGTAATGACCAGGAATATGCATAGTGACCAGTGCAATGAGGTAATACATGTGATTTAACCATTTAACGGTCAAGCTGCTCAAGACCGGCCTCAGAATGGATATTCAGGAATGTTCATTTACAGGCCAAGAGAAGACCATTTATCAAAATTTCCAACTGGAATCACAGGGTCGATATACTGGCCGATCACGCCAGTGGTAAGTTTTCAAAAATAGTTTTCTCTTGGTCTGTAAATGAACATCTTTAATGAGAAAATTTCAAATCTCTTGACCAAATTTGACAATTAAATGGTTAACTGCGGGAACAATAACAACATTGACAACACGAGCGTAACGCTTTCTTCCCTGACAACATGAGCCTAATGCTTTCTTCACTGTTCTCTCTTTCAGCATTTCATTTACAAAGCAAGCACTCACAGAATAACTAGTGAATATCCTGAAAGTAATTTGAGATGGAAGCAAGATTCCCGTAAAATTACTTTCAAAATATTCAAATAAGTGTTTCTTTAACATTGCTAAATAGTTGCCATACAAGATCTGATGTGTGTTCGAGTGTCTAGGGTCGAAAGAGTTTTGCCAGACCCACCTTCAGATAAACAATGCACTTTATTGGTCTGTTTAAGCATCGTTCTGCAGCAAATATGCAACAAAAGCAACAATAGTCGGTAAGATACACGAGTAAAGACAAAACAACAATAGTCAGTCAGTCAAAGACGCATGTTAAAACAAAGCAACAATAGTCAGTCAGTCAAAGATGCGTGATAAAACAAAGCAACAATAGTCAGTCAGTAAGAGATGATGATAAAACAAAGCAACAATAGTCAGTAAGTCAGAGACGATGTTAAAACAAAGCAACAATAGTCAGTCGGTAAGAGATGCAAGCTAAAACAAAGCAACAATAGTCAGTCAGTAAGAGATGCAAGTTAAAACAAAGCAACAATAGTCAGTCAGTCCGAGACGCATGTTAAAACAAAGCAACAACAGTCAGTCAGTAAGAGACGCATGTTAAAACAAAGCAACAATAGTCAGTCAGTAAGAGACGATGTTAAAACAAAGCAACAATAGTCAGTCGGTAAGAGACGCAAGCTAAAACAAAGCAACAATAGTCAGTCAGTAAGAGACGCATGTTAAAATAAAGCAACAATAGTCAGTCAGTAAGAGACGCGTGTTAAAACAAAGCAACAATAGTCAGTCAGTAAGAGACGCAAGCTAAAACAAAGCAACAATAGTCAGTCAGCAAGAGATGTAAGTTAAAACAAAGCAACAATAGTCAGTCAGTAAGAGATGCAAGTTAAAACAAAGCAACAATAGTCAGTCAGTAAGAGATGCAAGTTAAAACAAAGCAACAATAGTCAGTCAGTAAGAGATGCAAGTTAAAACAAAGCAACAATAGTCAGTCAGTCCGAGACGCATGTTAAAACAAAGCAACAATAGTCAGTCGGTAAGAGATGCAAGTTAAAACAAAGCAACAATAGTCAGTCAGTAAGAGACGCATGTTAAAATAAAGCAATAATAGTCAGTCAGTAAGAGATGCGTGTTAAAACAAAGCAACAATAGTCAGTCAGTCCAAGATGCAAGCTAAAACAAAGCAACAATAGTCAGTCAGTCCGAGATGCAAGTTAAAACAAAGCAACAATAGTCAGTCAGCCAGAGACGATGTTAAAACAAAGCAACAATAGTCAGTCAGTAAGAGATGCAAGTTAAAACAAAGCAACAATAGTCAGTCAGTCAGTCAGTCAAAGACGATGTTCAAACAAAGCAACAATAGTCAGTCAGTCAGAGACGCATGTTAAAACAAAGCAATGATGATTTAGTCACAACAATATTATAAAGCAACAATATTATTATTATTAATAGAAACAGACCATATAAATTAAAGAAAAGCAGCTTTCTGAGACTCGCATATTAGTAATATAACCAATTATCTATCAAATTAGACTAATATATCAAAGGACCAGGGAACTAACATATATGCTCTTGAATGATAGCTTTATATAATAATCGACGTATAGCCACAAGTAAAAAACAGAAATAAATCAGTATAATTTGAAAAAAGCAGCTAAATACCATTTATGTCACTCTGGCAGGAACCAATTAGTGATGCAGTTGGTTCTCTGCGCTCTGGTGTATGCCGAGCGAATAAATAATACCCGCTACAACCAGTCATAGAATGTCAGTTATATTCAAGTTAAGCTGATTAGCCACTACGTCCTATAGGTAAAATACTGTCTAATAATAACAATTTGACTGAAAGCCGTTGTTTCCAGAAACGGAATCTACATTCAGTCACGCGAATCTCAAAATATATTCAGTAGGTATTATGCTGTGACCAAAAAACTTTACCTGGAGAGTGTTCCGTAGCACAAGCAGTCCAAAACCTTTTGCTAAATCTGCTTAACTGCGTTATTCGGTTTGTTTCAGTCGCACTAGTTTATACAGGATATATAAGGCTTGTATATGTTTTGAAACATATAGCCGACGAAACATTGAAACATACTCCTGGCATAAAATATATTTAGTTCTGCTCATGGAGCTATCAATCATATCTGTATCTTAACCCTTTAACACTAAAATTTCTTCCAAAAAAATTCTAAATCTTCTCATAGAAATTTATGTCAATTTGCAGACCGAAGACGGTTAACGAGCCAGTCATTCCACTGGTAAATTTTCAAAAATAATCTCTCGGTCTGCAAATTGACATTTCTCAAGACCACTGCAGCGGCCGTTTTTGGTCGATATGGGGGCTAAAGGGTTAAACAGTAGTTAACTACATTATGTTATAAAACAGGAAGCAATTTGAATACCACATCTAAGAAACTTTATAATCATGTAAATTGGATATTATTACGGAAAGATACAATCTTGCTAGAGACAGTCAGTGCATAATACGGTCCCTAGCATTGTAGTTGATGCAGCACAAGCGTGACAAATAACAGCTACCCCGCACAGTGAAGCAATCAGGTAGAAATAAGGACCACCACCCATATACCCACACCCACACCCTGGCTCATGGAAACTGCATATACCAGTAATCAATCAGTCATGACATTCAATACATCAGAGTCTATATTGAGCGGGTATGTGACTTACACACATTTCTTAACCCTTTAACCCTCAAATTTATTCAAGAAAATTTGGATTTTCTCATAGAAAATGTCCATTTGCAGACAAAGTGAAGACTTTTTGAAGATTGACCACTGGAATGCCTGGCTCGGTTATCGAGGCAGTCATTTTAGAAGTAAATTTTCATAAATAGTCTTCTCTTAGTCTGCAAATGTACATTTCACAAGACCACTGTAGAAGTGGTTTTTGGCTGATATGAGTGTTAATCGGTTAATGAACTAACTGCAACTGTAATTACCCTCTCTTCATAATGGACTAACTGTAAGATAGCTTGAGTGGACAAGTGAATTACAGACTCTTCATAATGGACTACCAGTAAGATAGCTTGAGTGGGCAAGTGAATTACAGACTCTTCATAATGGACTACTAGTAAGATAGCTTGAGTGGGCAAGTGAATTACAGACTCTTCATAATGGACTAACTGTAAGATAGCTTGAGTGGGCATGTGAATTACAGACTCTTCATAATGGACTAACTGTAAGATAGCTTGAGTGGGGCATGTGAATTACTCTTCATAATGGACTAACTGTAACATAGCTTGAGTGGGCAAGTGAATTACAGACTCTTCATAATGGACTACCAGTAAGATAGCTTGAGTGGGCAAGTGAATTACAGACTCTTCATAATGGACTACCAGTAAGATAGCTTGAGTGGGCAAGTGAATTACAGACTTCATAATGGACTACCAGTAAGATAGCTTGAGTGGGCAAGTGAATTACAGACTCTTCATAATGGACTACCAGTAAGATAGCTTGAGTGGGGCATGTGAATTACTCTTCATAATGGACTAACTGTAACATAGCTTGAGTGGGCAAGTGAATTACAGATTCTTCATAATGGACTACCAGTAAGATAGCTTGAGTGGGCAAGTGAATTACAGACTCTTCATAATGGACTACCAGTAAGATAGCTTGAGTGGGCAAGTGAATTACAGACTCTTCATAATGGACTACCAGTAAGATAGCTTGAGTGGGCAAGTGAATTACAGACTCTTCATAATGGACTAACTGTAAGATAGCTTGAGTGGGCAAGCGAATTACAGACTCTTCATAATGGACTACCAGTAAGATAGCTTGAGTGGGCAAGCGAATTACAGACTCTTCATAATGGACTACCAGTAAGATAGCTTGAGTGGGCAAGTGAATTACAGACTCTTCATAATGGACTACCAGTAAGATAGCTTGAGTGGGCAAGTGAATTACAGACTCTTCATAATGGACTACCAGTAAGATAGCTTGAGTGGGCAAGTGAATTACAAACTCTTCATACTGGACTACCAGTAAGATAGCTTGAGTGGGCAAGTGAATTACAGACTCTTCATAATGGACTACCAGTAAGATAGCTTGAGTGGGCAAGTGAATTACAGACTCTTCATAATGGACTACCAGTAAGATAGCTTGAGTGGGCAAGTGAATTACAAACTCTTCATAATGGACTACCAGTAAGATAGCTTGAGTGGGCAAGTGAATTACAGACTCGTCATAATGGACTAACTGTAGCAAATATCAAGATGCTTGACTTTAACAGAGATGACAGCCATAAATTTTATTTTAATCAAATTCTCTTCAAAATATAATCATGAGGCTGACATGTAAAGATATGTATGAGTTCATGATTATAGGCCTAAATGTAATGAGCCACATAAATTAACAAGGACAGCAAAGGTCCAAGGGTCTGTGACACTCATGTGGCCCACTAGCATTTGAACCATTTACATTTAAATAAAACATAATGGATAATTTTTGGAAAATCCAAGATGGCCACCAGAAAAGAATTGACCAATCAAGATTCTCATTTGATATGTTGAAGCCTACTGTCATAGGATCATTCCGGGGGGAAAGCTTGTCTTCAGCGCAGTATATACACTAGAGGACATGTCCATTGACATGTACAGAGACACAAATCTCTATCACATACAGCTTATTTATAATCACTAATCAGTGATCATAACACTCAAAAGTAACATTTGTTTCCGTTTCTTCGTTTCTATTAATGATATTTACTATAACAAAAACGTCTAAGCGGCAAAATTTATGAAACTATTTGACTGAAAGTTGTCACTGCCAAAGACAGTAAGATGATGTTCAGCTTTATTCATGTTACCACTAAGCTCCTGTGAAAGCTGCTTCCTGTCACAGTGGTAATCAGATTGTAAACAGACCCTGGGCGAACTTGAAGTTTTAATTGTATTGGTTACAGATAGCTGTGTAAAGTCCTCTAAAACTGGGACAAAAGGTTAGAAAAACAGGATACATAATAGGTAATACAGGTGGGAGTGAGCTCAGGCATGTCAGGTGACACCAGTGAGAGAGAGCTCACATGATTACATAACTGTGTACCTGTCTGATAATACCTTCAATTAAATACAGAACAAGCACTATAATTTCATTTTGATAAAAAAAAAGTAATTTGCTAAAGAACTTTACATTAATTTGACCGGAACCAGTTGTGGTCTGCAGCTGCAGCAACCATTCAAATTATTATGATAATATTGAACAGCTTTCTGTTATGGTAGGCGTGAAAGCTGAGTCTATATATATGACCGAGTCAAACATGTGATATTTACACAAAGTGACTGATATCAAACACGCATAAGACACTGACTCACAGACCTAAATAGGATAGATCTATCTAGGAGGATAACGAAAAATGTACACAGATACAAACAACATCATGGAGCGATTTCAACGAAGCAAATACGAAGCAGAGTGCTCAGTTTGGGAAATCCCACCTTTTAATTAGGCGCACCTAGGTTGTCCGGGTAAGAGCAGTGATGAAGATTAGCAGGGCCCCAGTAGACCATGACAACTTGATTTTAGGATGGGTTATCAAAATTCCAAACTTACTATCCCAGCTGGTGACCTAAATTTTTCCCTTTATATTTTACGATTGTGAACAGAGTCATTTTATATATCTGACAACTCTATTGCAGGTTGAGTTAGTTTCACTAGCCATTTTAATTCTTGAAAAGTAAATTTTTTACGATGTATAGAATATTCTGTTGAATATTTTGAAATTAATATGACTGGAAACCATTGATGCCTGAGGCAGCAAAGGCTTCCAGTCATATTAATTTCAAAATATTCAACATATTTTCTGTTTGTTTGCCGTGAAATTAAGATACATGTAATTTATTTGTGAAAGGGTTATGATTGAAAGCAACAAACTTAACACATTCTAAATTAGTACATACTGAATTATATCCTGTTTCTAAATTGGGACCCTGTGCACAGATGGAGCATAATTATAAGATTGGGCTCTTGAAAAATTGACTGGGCCCCTTAAGTTTTTCTTTTATGGGCCCAGGTGGCTACATGGTTAAAAGCTAAAGCTATATCTCTGTAAGAGGAGGAGGAACATTCATATAATATCCAGCGGACAATTGTTCCAAATGCAAATATATATAATGTTCATCCAGTTCTGCGATGAAGACACACAGCTAGCACTTTAACCCTTAAAAGTGCACATTCACACCAGAATGCGTCAAGATAAAATTGTTTAAACTATATAGTTTTAAAGGTTTGATTTGTGTACCTCAATGTAATGAATTGAACTAAGTCTTGACATATGATGATTTCACTCCGTACAAATTATTAGAATTTTTTAATTACGATGCTGAATTAGGGAATCGTGTCTCTAATTCAATTTCATAACTTAAAAAAATTATATTAATTTATACGGAATGAAATCATCACATGTTATAGTTTATTTCGTTTCATTACATGTAGGCGGAATATTTGAGATTTTAAAAGTATATAATTTTGACAATTTATTTTCACGCATACTGCTGTGAATGTGCCTTTAAATTTGTTCACAAAATTTTCGATTTTCCCATAGAAAACGTCCATTTGCAGACTAAGAGAAAACAATTTTTGAAAATTTATCACTGAAATGACTGGATCAGTTATCACGGCAGTCATTTCAGTGGCAAATTTTGAAAAATAGTGTTTTCTTGCTCTACAAATGGCCATTTCTTAAGATCACCACAGATTCCGTTTTTGGCTGATCAATATAAGTTTTAAACCTTACCACTCTGATGTCAATATTCTATCTTTTACTCAATAGCAAAGAAACTTGTGTACATTTTTCAACAATTTTGGTGTACTATGTTGCTGTCTACGACAGCACCATCTCCCACAAAATTTGTTGAAGAATGTACACCAGTTCATCCTTTAATTTAATTTCAAAATTTAAAATTCTGACATCACAGTGTTAATGGTTAAAGGGTTAAGTAAGGGTCTAAATAGTTTTGAAAACAGATGAATGGACAAAAAAACCCAATGAGACTCCCTCTTGTCCCTTAAACAACACATTCACAAAATAATTTTAAAAACAATTCACGTTCATTTATTGAATGAAAAACAGAATCCTGAAAGATGTGCACATATACATGGTCTTACCACCAAAAAATTTGATAATTTACTTCATTTTTATTTCTTTCAAACCCGAAATGATATTCTAGATTTGCACATTCAAAGCAAACATTATGTGAATATGCATGTAAGTAGAACTATTAGAGATTCTCAAAATGATTTTTAACATTTCAGCCTTTCTTTTGGCTTATACATAATGTGAACATCATTTCATGCTTTTTAAATCAGCTCTGTTGTAATTAGTTAAATTCTGGTAATTCAGTGGACAAAATATTTGTTATATTTTCAACGAAACCACTAAAACTATGTGCGTGCATGTGTGCGTGCGTGCATGTGTGCCTGCGTGTGCTTGCGTGCGTGCGTGCGTCCATGGATACTTGTGCTAAGTTGTCTGGTGTAATTGTTTCCATATTATTAATATATACATTAAACAGTCGCATCAATATGGTTGCCAATAACAGGCGGCTGAGCTAGTCAGTGTTTTCTAGCAACACTAAAAAAGAATCAGACTGCTAGGCCGTAATGCTGGATGATCAGCTCAGATGATCAGAATTGATTTCTACCATACAGCGTGGTAGAATTGGTGACCCAGTACAAATAGTGTACCAGTACACCATAGCTGTAATGTGCAAACATTGCCTGACACATGCCTGATAGATCAGCATTAAGCCCGCCGTGTCACACACTGTATATATACACCTAGATCAGCATGGCCAGGCGTGTGATACACTGTATATACACCTGCTAAGCTTTGGGAAATGTGAAATACAGTTACATGTATATTGTGACCGTGGTTAAATGTTGAAGAGCCAAACATGAGTAGACTGGCTAGTCTCTGTCAAAGCAAACATGAGCAGACTGGTTACGGTTTCTGTCAAAGCAAACATGAGTAGACTGGCTATAGTCTCTGTCAAAGCAAACATGAGTAGACTGGCTACAGTCTCTGTCAAAGCAAACATGAGCAGACTGGCTACACTATCTGTCAAAGCAAACATGAGTAGACTGGCTAGTCTCTGTCAAAGCAAACATAAGTAGACTGGCTACAGTCTCTGTCAAAGCAAACATGAGTAGACTGGCTACACTCTCTGTCAAAGCAAACAAGAGTAGACTGGCTACACTCTCTGTCAAGGCAAACATGAGTAGACTGGCTACAGTCCTGTCAAGGCAAACATGAGTAGACTGGCTACACTCTCTGTCAAAGCAAACATAAGCAGACTGGCTACAGTCTCTGTCAAGGCAAACAAGAGTAGACTGGCTACAGTCTCTGTCAAAGCAAACAAGAGTAGACTGGCTACACTCTCTGTCAAGGGAAACAAGAGTGGACTGCTACAGTCTCTGTCAAGGCAAACAAGAGTAGACTGGCTACAGTCTATGTCAAAACAAACATGAGTAGACTGTCTACACTCTCTGTCAAAGCAAACATGAGCAGACTGGCTACAATCTCTGTCATGTCAAACATAAGCAGACTGGCTACAGTCTTTGTCAAAGCAAACATGAGCAGACTGGCTACAGTCTCTGTCAAGGCAAACAAGAGTGGACTGCTACAGTCTCTGTCAAGGCAAACAAGAGTAGACTGGCTACAGTCTATGTCAAAACAAACATGAGTAGACTGTCTACACTCTCTGTCAAAGCAAACATGAGCAGACTGGCTACAATCTCTGTCATGTCAAACATAAGCAGACTGGCTACAGTCTTTGTCAAAGCAAACATGAGCAGACTGGCTACAGTCTCTGTCAAGGCAAACAAGAGTAGACTGGCTACAGTCTCTGTCAAAGCAAACAAGAGTAGACTGGCTACACTCTCTGTCAAGGCAAAACAAGAGTAGACTGGCTACACTCTCTGTCAAAGCAAACAAGAGTAGACTGGCTACTCTCTCGTCAAGGCAAACAAGAGTAGACTGGCTACAGTCTCTGTCAAAGCAAACAAGAGTAGACTGGCTACAGTCTCTGTCAAAGCAAACATAAGCAGACTGGCTACAGTCTCTGTCAAAGCAAGCAAGAGTAGACTGGCTACACTATTTGTCAAGGCCAACAAGAGAAGATGCTACAGTCTCTGTCAATGCAAACATGAGCAGACTGGCTACACTCTCTGTCAAGGCAAACAAGAGTAGACTGGCTACAGTCTATGTCAAAGCAAACATGAGTAGACTGTCTACACTCTCTGTCAAGGCAAACATGAGTAGACTACCTAGAGTCTCTGTCAAGGCAAAGATGAGTAGATTGGCTACAGTCTCTGTCAAGGCAAATATGAGTAGACTGATGAATCATTCCGAGGTTTCCAGCCCCACCCATAGATGTTTTTTGGATTAAGAACAAGGCTGGCGATTCCTAGTGCAAAGTACAGCTCAGAAATAACTTAACATGTCTCTAAAACAAAATAAAAGATACTATTGAATATTTCTTACATCATGTTCAAAATGAACACTTATTCTCTCTTAGCACTATAATTGGCAAGATTGGCAAGGAAAATATCTAGACATTTTCTCAGCAACTGATACCACGATGACAATTCCTGAAGATTTACCATTGGAATGATTCCAGTGGTGGTAAATGTTCGGAAATATTCTTCTCTTGCCATACAAATAGGTATTTCTCAAGAAAACTGCTGCGGATGCCATTGGCTGGCTTGACCATTAAATGGTTACAATTTCTGCGAAAATCAGATCCACAGCTTCTAGACACAAACAGGGCCAAATGCAATATTATTTTCCCCTATGTGTCTAGGGTAACTAACCATTAACCATGATTATAAGGCCCTCTATGATTACAAGGCTCCCTCTATGATTATAAGGCCCCTCTATGATTACAAGTCCCCCCCCCGCAATGATTATAAGGCCCCTCTATGATTATAAGGCACCCCCCCCTCTATGATTATAAGGCCCCTCTATGATTATAAGGCCCCCTCTATGATTATAAGGCCCTCTATGATTATAAGGCCCCCCTATGATTACAAGTCCCTCCCCCTATGATTATAAGGCCCCTCTATGATTCTAAGGCCCCCCTATGATTATAAGGCCCCCTCTATGATTATAAGGCCCCTCTATGATTATATGGCCCCCTCTATGATTATAAGCCCCCCTCTATGATTATATGGCCCCTCTATGAGTACACGTTCCCTCTATGATTACAAGACCCCTCCATGATTATAAGGCCCCTCCATGATTACAAGACCCCTCTATGATTACAAGTCTGCCTCTATGATTATAAGGACCCTCTATGATTACAATTCCGCCTCCATGATTAAAAGGGCCCTCTATGATTACATCTCCCCTCTATGATTATAAGGCCCCTTGATGATTACAAGACCCCTCTATGATTACAAGGCCTCTCGATGATTACAAGACCCCTCTATGATTCCAAGTCCCCTCTATGATTATAAGGCCCCTCTATGATCATAAGGCCCCTCTATGATTATAAGGGCCCTCTATAATTACAAGACCCCTCTATGATTACAAGACCCCTCTATGATTACAAGACCCCTCTATGATTATAAGGCCCCTCTATGATTACAAGACCCCTCTATGATTACAAGACCCCCTCTATGATTACAAGATCCTTCTATGATTATAAGGCCCTTCTATGATTACAAGGCCCCTCTATGATTATAAGGCCCCTCGATGATTACAAGACCCCTCTTTGATTACAAGACCCTTCTATGATTACAAGTACCCCTCTATGATTACAAGGCTACTCTAAATGATAATTGGCTTCTATTGAACATTGGCATGTTGCAAGCACTGAAACATGCGAAGTTAACATCTATCCATGTCCTTCAATTTTAGAAAGGTTCAGAAAAATCGTTAAATAATTTGAAACCAATTTGACTGGAAGCTGGTGGCTGCCATTAGGTCAGGGTAGCAACACCTTCCAGTCTAACTAATTTCAATAATATTCAAGATATTTTATCATTATGAACAATTTACCACAATATATAGTGACCTATTTCTAGCAATGTCCCGCCCATTTCTAGCAATGCCCCAACTGCTCATTACACTTGGCTAACACCAAAGATTTTATGATATATATTACAATAAACTGGAGAAAAACACAGCGCAACAACAGTAAATACACACACAATTTAGTAATGTATATCTAGTTAAATTAAGATTAACTAACTTAAGAATGTTCTTACCTATAGGTTTCTCAGTCTTCCAGCATGGCTTCATTTTTAGCAGTCAAAACACCGCTCTGAAATTTGACATAAAATAATTTACTTGAATTATTAATGTTAATGACCGGCTAAGTGATGACACCAAACACATTTTAATTTAAATGTCCGTGCACACAAGATTTTCAGCCATTTGCTACAAATCTGTTTTAACAACAGGGCCTGCAATTTAACCCTTTAGCGCTCATATCAACGAAAAATTATTTCTGCAGTGGTCTTGAGAAATGTCCATTTTCAGACCAAGAGACGACTATTTTTGGAAATTTACCACTGAAATGATTGGCTCGATAACCGAGCCAGTCATTCCAGTGGGAAATTTTCAAAAACAATCTTATCTTGGTCTACAAACGGACATTTTCTTGGATAAATTTGTGGGTTAAATGGTTACATGAATCCCAGTACATAAGAAATAATAGTGAACCCTAACTGTGTTGACTGGTAGCTATAGTTACGACTGGGTTTCTTATTCTTCTTGTGTTCACCAGTTAATAACACTAATATTATAATCTACACGTATCTAGACCGAAACAATTTAAAAGTTGTATGTACAGAGGCGAGTGGACAAATAACACCGCTAAGTACGGCGAATGATTTACTTAGGTGAAGATAATGAGAAATCTTCTATAAAACACCACTTCGTGAACAGACAATTCTGAATGTCCAGTTTGATGCGTTAACATGTGTGACAATGAGATTATAACTCAGAGATGGCTAATCAGTGATAACCTGATTAGTCAGGTGAGGGACTTACCGAGAACACACTTACTCACAAACTCATGTGATTTTTAACCCTTTAACACTCGAGTTGACCAAAAACCACGTCAGCAGTGGTCGTTAAAAATGTCCATTAGAAGATTAAGAAGGCTATATTTGAAATTTTACCACTTGAATGACTGGCTCAATAACAGATTCATTCATTTCAGTGGCAAAGATTAAAAAATAATCTCTTGGTCTGCAAATTGACATTTTCTATAAGAAAATTGAAATTTTGTTGAACAGATTTGAGGAGTAAAGTGTTAATAAAGTGAAATTTGTCAATGATAACACACTCACAGCTTATTACATGTATATAACACCTTTGTAGACTTAAATCTCCCCAGATAGGCTCAGAATGTTGCTTTTCAAAAACTGAATTCTTACTAAAATGAGAATATCTCATCAATGTCCGAGATGATTTTAACCCTTTCTTGATGAATCAGGCCAAAACCGGCCTATGCAGTGATCTTAAGGAATGTCTATTTGCAGGCCAAGAGGACTATTTTTGAAAATTTACCATTGGAATGACTGCCTCGATAACAGAGCCAGTCATTCCAACCATAAATTTTCAAAAATAGTTATCTCTTGGCCAGCAAATGGATATACAATAAGCAAATAAGATTTTTTGAAGAAATCTAGTCATTAAAGGGTTAATTCTCTCATGCCTGTACACAGCTCATTGTGGAATAAAATATTCTGCTATTCATGGAATACCCTTTGATTCAATCAGGATTTACACGACATTCAATAAGAAAATATTGATTTTTTAACACATCTAGTCATTAAAGGGTTAATTCTGTCATGGCTGTACACGGCTCATTGTGGAGAACTATATTCTGCTAATCGTGGAATACCCTTTGATTCAATCAGGATTTACATGACTATTAGTGACTCATGAAAACGGATGAAAATTATTTTTTCTGCAATTGAGGAAAGACAGTTAAGGATACGATCTTGGAAATCTACTTAAAATAAACTAGCCATGACTGAATCAAATTTTGAATGCCTCACCATCTAAAGAAGATGCTCATTTAAGCCAGTCCAGCGATATTTTTTTTTTTAAACATCCATCCTTCTAAATCGATATGAGTGGCCCCCATACTGCTCAAGAGACATGCTTTGTTTACATCTACAAGTCAAGCTTCTCCAATGATGACCATCAAAGAGTCAATTTCTGCGCAACTGGAGCGTTCCGCTGGCCAATCATTTGATTAAGAATGTGGTGAGCTATGGTCACATCTATGCCAATTAATACTAGCATTTTGGCATCATTGTCAAGGGAGGGTAGGTATTTGGCGATGGCGTTCTGATTCAGGTGACAATAATGGTGAGCCACTTTTGGAAGAGTACTTCCCGCTTATTGGCGTATTTCTTGCGGCGGTATTTAACACTGGAATGTATTGCCTAATACTGGTATTTCCAGCACAACAAAATTCCTGCCAACACTGATTCTGGCATATCTGGGTTGGGAATCGCCTCTCATATTTGACTAGAGTAACATTCATTAATGGTCCTTTGCAGTTTTAGCTTTGCCCCACCTATCTCTACTAAGCTCCACCCACACCTGGCTCATGTTGGGATCGATCAATCCTAGAACTCCTTGACTATCAATTTCCAAAAAAATATACAGATAAGCTGTTGAATATTTTGAAACTAATTTGACTGGGCGTTGTTGCTGCCATTGGCAGTTCAAGTCAAATCAAATAGACTTTATTTGTTACTATTTTATGAATATCTATACCTGTAGACTGGTTACATGTGTTCATTAAAGGCAGTACCTATAGGGTCATGGTACCTTCACATATCATATGTACACACGACACAATATAACAGCCAATACACCAACACTTTATTGAACTTTCTAAGAGTTATGTGACTTTTTACATTTACATATTTCTGGCCTACAATATACATATAGTGACAAGAACTCAGATCCTATTTTAGCATCAGGTGATCATTCCAACCGAAGAATGATTTTCTAATGATTCCAGTTTGGAATCCTTTCTCCTCGAGATGTGAAAACTCCTACCGGTTTTCTGAAGTTTTCTATATGAGTCCTCTCCATCAATTCTTTGATTATTTTTTTAATTTCTTCGACTACAAAGTAAGCAGCCACTTCCGGTATTGTTTGATACTTCCATTTTTGCTAGTATCAATTCTAATTCTAAAAGTACTTCCATTTTTGACAATTCAGTGACCCATTTCCGCAGATATAAGTTCAGAAATTAAACACAGATGTACTGAATTTGGTATGGCCGAAGATAATAATCAAATTTTGAGTTCATAGATCAGAAGTTATTTTATCGAGAACTATTGTGTTCATTAATTTTGACATACTTTTCATATACTGTTAACCCGTACGTACCAATCTGATGTCAAAATTTTAAATTTTCAAACTAAAGGAAAAGCTGAACTGGTCTTTATTTTCCAGCAAATTTGGTGGAAGATGGTGCTGTCGTAAAGGGCAACATCTTCCACCAAAATCATTGAAAAATGTACACTAGTTTCTTTGCTACTGACATAGTAAAAGATAGAATATTGACATCAGTGTGCTAAGGGTTAACGTTTTCGTTCATATAAATTTTGAACGTCCCTAAAATGTGGAACTGTAACATACAGCCACGGACACGACCGCGCACAGGGGGATGGCCCGACTATTGGTTTAAGCCTTTGTATATCGCAGCAGTTGTCTCGAATTTCATCAATGTAATAATACAATGATAAGCTACTAACGGAAATCTCATTTGACTTGCAAAGGCAGTGATAAAGCTTTAGCTTTTTAACCATGTAGCAGTCTGGACCCATAAAACCAAAGGGCCAAGACAATTTTTCCAGTACCCAATGTTAAAATTATGATGCAATGGCGCACAGGATCCCGCATTTAGAAAGATATGATATAATAACAAAGGGTTTACTAATGTAGAATGTGCTAAATGTCTTTCAAGCGCAACAATATTTGAAATTTTGGTAGCCCAGCCTAAAATCTAGTAGCCTTGGGCTGCTGCTAACCATCATAACTGTTTGAAGGCAGTCAACTCCTTCCACAAAATTCTTTCAGTCACAATAATTATTTTCCAGAATTTACAATTACGGTAGCGTCCCATATTATACGATTACTTTTCCAAAAGATGAATAAACCAAAATTAGGCGTTACAATCAATAATTAGGTCTAGTAAATGAAAGCTAATTGGAAGCTACTGAACATAACACATTGAGTTCCAACTATTTTATTAAAACTATTTACGATTATTTCAGTCATTAAGTAATCACACCTAAATAATAGCGTTTGATTGAGCACATTCAATGGCCAAAATGTGGAGTATTTGCTGTCAGCCTGATTAACGCAAATATAGATTAGGCACATAGCAAATCAGAAAATCGGATCCTCTTTGTGTATGCTCCGCCTTCATTTGACAACTGCACTCCAATCAATGATGAGTACGCATACTAGGCTTGCGCAATTATTGATTTGAGTGATCACGATCATTCATTTAAGAATAATCATGATTACTCGATTAATCAACCTGAGTACAAATTATCCAGACATAAGCACATCAATGACTAAAGGTGCAATGGTGTTTAGAAATGTCTAACTATAGGCCAAGAGAAAACTATTTTTGAAAATGTATCACTGGAATGCCTGGCTCGATTGTTGAGCCTGTCATTCCAGTGATACATCTTCAAAAACAGTCTTCTCTTGGCCTCCAAATGCACATACATTCGCTGAGAAAAATTTTAATTTCCATGACGTATCGCATTACAGAGTAAATAAAATGTAGATTTTGAAATATTTATGCAGTAGAATTTATTATTGATTATTCAATTATTGAATTTTTAATCATATAAACACACGATTTAAAAAAATGATCACGATTTTCGATTTAATCATGGAAACGCACAAGCCTAACTCTCATGGAATCGCACAAGCCTAACTCTCATGGAATCGCACAAGCCTAACTCTCATGGAATCGCACAAGCCTAACTCTCATGGAATCGCACAAGCCTAACTCATACGCAGATTATATAGGCGTTTATGTATTTTGTGTGCAGATAAACACATCAAGAGTTGACATGTTACTTGCAAAGGACAATATTTTAGAAAAACTAATCATTGAAAAATTAAATCCTGACACTGCATTTCGCCGTAATATATCCAATGACAAAGATGTGAAAGTGCGGTTTTTCAAGGGTGATAACTCAGGCAAATAAGGATGAATTTCTTCAAAATGGAATTGAGAGCATAGCTTCAAAACTCCTTAAAGATCTGGCCTGAAAAAGACAACTTTGATGAATCTCAGGTGGCTCACGGGAGTTAACGCAGGTAAATATGGATTGATTTTGCCGGAAAAGGAACATGCACATCTCCAAGTGGTACTGGTCATATTTACCAACTTTCACAGGAATCGCAACTAAACTCGGGATGAGTTGTGTTAACAAGGAATGATTACAAACAAATGGACAAACAGATAGATGGACTGATGGAGATGCTGATCGCTATATCACCCAACCAGTAGTAACAAAAATAATCAGAAAATAAAGAAATTTTGCATGAATCTATGCATGTATTCTTAAGTTATGCATCAGTTTCAAGATATTTAAAGGTGGATAACTCTATAATGAATGTTCTTGGCCATGAAAAAAAGGCACATGCACATGATACTGACAATGTGCACCAAATTTCAGGTTAATCTTTACGAGGAGTTGCGTTGACAAGAAATGATTGTCAGAGATGGACAGAAAGGCTTTCTGGACAGATGAATGGATGTACAGCCCTACGGATAGTACATGCACATGGTATTGATAAGACTTACCAAGTTTCAAAGGAATCGTAGCTAAACTGTAGGAGTTGCGTTGACAAGAAATGATTGGCAGTCATTCTAAAGTTATGCATTGGCTTCAAGATTTTTAAAGGGGGATAACTTTGTAATTAAATATTTCCTGGCCACGAAAAATGCACATGCACATCATACTGATAATGTACACAACATTTCAAGTTAATCCATTGGGAACTCTAGGAGTTGCATTGACAAGAAATGATTATCAGAGACGGATGGACAGACAGACATTCTAAACAGATGGATAGACATACAGGGTACGGACAGCACATCCACATCTTCAGCTGATAATGATAACACTTATCAAGTTTCAAAAGAAGCACAACTAAACTGTAGGAGCTTGAGAAAAACATATTTTAAAAGAATCACCAGTCTGCATGATTGATCCCTATGGGATCTAGCGTGTGTAGTTGGTGTATCCAACAGGGTTGGGGTCAATTCCGATTGGAATTGGAATTGATCAGTCCAGTGGAATGCCTGATTCCATAACTGATCCAGTCATTGCATTGTTAAATTAAAAAAAATAGTCTTGTGTTATCCTGCAAATGGACATTTAATAATGATAAATCTAGTTTTTCTTGGCTAATCTTGGCCATTAAAGGGTTAAAATATAACAATATTGATTTCAAGTAAATATTGGTATGGAATTGGAATTGATCAAATGGAATTGGAATTGAACTTGTCTGGGTGGAATTGATAAAATGAATTGATGTGTAAACGGAATTGGAATTGATAAAATGAATTGGTGGAATTGGAATTGATAAAATGGAATTGACCCCATCCCTGGTATCCAATACTTTTCCCGCTGTTTTCGTAAATGTGCTTTCTCAGGGACATGTTCTGTCCTGAGTGGGTGGGCAGATTAAAATGATGTGCTACTGGGGTGTCCTTTTGTTTTTTGATATCCTGTAGGTGTTCTTTCATTCTAATATTGAATTCATGTTTTGTTTCACCTAAATAGTGTTTTTTACATCTAGTACAGGTGAGAAGGTAGACGCCATTGCGTGTGTCGCAGTATGTTTTAACTTTACACCTGTATTTAAGGCCTGTATGAGTGCTAGTGAACTCGCGTTTGTTGTCCATGTTGTGACAGAAAAAACATTTTTTTCTGGTGCATGGATCAATGGGGTTAACAAGTTTTTCCTTGGATGCCGGCTTTGGCGGGAAACTCAAATTTAGCTTTAACCAATGTGTCTTTGATCGTAGGATTCCTTCTGTATCCGAACATCGGTGCTGTAGTGAGTGTCCCTACATTTGTGGCTGCTGCTTAGTAGGTTCCAATGTTTGTTTATAATGTTGCATGCTTTATGGCTTTGTGGGTGGAAATCCATTATGCATGGGATCCTGTTCATGCTGTCATCGTTTGGAGGTTTTGGTCTTTTACGTTTGCATTTTGATAGCATTTGAGGTCTGATGGGTAATTTCTGTTCTGGTAGTAACCGATCAGTTCATGAGCGTGAGTGTGGAAATCAATATCCATGCTGCAGATTCTGCGGAGACGAAGGAATTGACCATAAGGGTTGGAGCTCTTGGTTGATTGTGGGTGTGCAGAATCAAAATGGAGATATCCGTGGGTGTCTGGGTTTTGAATATAGATCAACGCCTAAGGTGCAGTCTTGATCTATATAAATTAATGTGTCCAAAAAATTGATTTTATTTCCGTAGAGTTTTCTACAAAGTACGAAACGCTCTAAATCTGAATCATATGACTGACCGATCCATGCCATTCATATGACCGATCCATGCCATTCATATGACCGATCCATGCCATTCATATGACCGATCCATGCCATTCATATGACCGATCCATGCCATTCATATGACCGATCCATGCCATTCATATGACCGATCCATGCCATTCATATGACCGATCCATGCCATTCATATGACCGATCCATGCCATTCATATGACCGATCCATGCCATTTTTCACAACTACTGAAAAAGAAATGTTGAGCTAAAAACGCTATGTTACACACATGTGTTATAAATGTCTAAATTAAAGAAACAACTTTCAACAAACAACAAAAACAAATTTAAAAACAAATTTAAAACCCAAAAATAATTGATAAAAATCAAATTAAACAAAACTGAACTTCATACACATTTGATGGTTAAAAAAATTCCCGGTTACACCCAAACAACATAGAACCAAATCAACGGTTACAAAAAATCTGGTTACACTTTCTCTGCCCCGGAAAACTTTCCCGGTTACAGAAAACTGATTTTAACGGTTACACACAACCAACAAACATTTTAACGGTTATGCCATTAAAATTTACGGTTGCACTGTGACCATTAACGGTTACAAGAACAACTGAAATGGTTACAACCGGTTACAGCCTGGTTACAACCGAGTACATGTAATCGTCAATTTCACCAGCGGGGTCATGTGTAGAGCCTTCGTAACCGGCCAGAAAAACTATAAAAGCAGCTGCAGTCACTGCACTGACATTCGGATTTGGATACACATTGTATCAGCGTCAGAAGAAATCTGAACAAACTTAGCAAGTTGACCAGACCAGTTGAATTAAACTGTAGGAGCTGTTGCGTTGACAAGAAGGGAACAGACGGACGGACAAACATGTTGATCGCTAGATCCCTCCCGTCAAACAGACCGGGGGGAAGAAAAAGAAAGTCATGTAAATATGCTTGGTAGTTACTTGATAGTTATTGCATTGAATTTTAGTAGTTTATCCACAGACATTACGGCATATATTTTTTTAAACTACAAGCAGCAATGAGATGTTTATCTTTCTGCATACTGACTTTTACCTTTGTGCAGTGCATATAATACTGGGTAATGTCAGTCCTAAATTCTGTAATGTCTGTCACATTGTTCCGCTGTTGTAATTAACTAAATTTTTTGGTTAAAGTTCAAGAGATATAAATATAAATGTGTTCGCTATTTACTAGTTATGTAATACATTTATCCTTACTAGCATACTGGCATACAGTCCAGAAGAATGACCTTAAAGATTCAAAATTATTTATTTCATGCTTAATATATAATATGTATACATACATCATAATTGGGTAATCCATCAAAGGCAGAGCCTCAATACACAGCGCTTTGATGCTAACATAATTGGCCACTTTACTATGCAGCAGGCCAACTACAAAGGACTTGTACACCTTAGCTTGAAGTATGCATCATCTGTATGGGGGTCTTCATCACAATGAATCCATATGAGACATGCAATCGTACAGCGGCAATCGGTGCACAGAATATCTCCAGACTTGAGCCTAACTTCAAGCGCTACAGCCCCATTTGAAAAAGCTAAAACTCAAACTACTCCAAGGGCGCAGGGACCAAGCCAAGGCTATCATCATGTAAAAAATCATAAACAGCCTTGTATAAGTCCACCATAAAGTCAACCAGATCAACCACTGCCATCAATGTTAAATGTGTGATTGTAAAGGTAAATTTGCTGCCAGGAATCTACCACCTGCAGACTCCGAGCGATCTTTAACCAGTTTGAGAAGTGTGTGGCCATTTTGTGTGAAAGACGTGGAAGACCCTCTGCACTTAGTCTAATCCACTGCCACAAGTTAGTAAGCGCCTGAAGTCGGCTACTCAATGATATGGGACAGCTCATCATCGAATCAGCATGACCTGGCTCTTAGCAGATAATAGCTGCAGAATTTGTGATAAAGGGAATTGACTCTTGAAAGGACACGATACATACCAGAAACAGAAAATATGCTATACATACCAGACAATATTATTTCATCCAAAACTTGATGTTATAAAGCTCATAGTTTTCTATACGAAATAGAGTCAACAGAGAAATAGTACCTCTTAATTTATGATAAAATTACAATCGGTCGCACACAAAATGAGGACGAGAATTTGCTGATGTTGCGTAGATGCTGATATCACATGAACCACTGGATGGATCGAGTTGATTTTAATGTCTGTATCAAGCTAGTGATACAGGGGTTAAAATTATACCAAAATCAACACAATCCTCAGTAGTGCATTTACAGCTCACTATGGAAATAGACTGGGTCCTGACCCGTTTGGTCTCCAAAGTTGAGTCTGTGTAACAGTATAGTAGGTATGATAATGTGGCAAAATGGCTGATTATTACATTAGAGGCGTATTCTTAACATGAAGCCACAGATATATTTTCAGATTGAGGACATCTAGGTGGTGCGCCTGAAACAGGCAGACATGGCCTAATTTATCTGGTATCGCATCTCAATTTGCTACACATATTTTGGCAGTTGCTATACATTCTGCAACATGCATAGCTGTATCTGCTATGTAAAATTTGTACGCGATTGCAATTTATCATAGATTTTCTTAAGTTTTATCATTATCCATTTCAATGACAAATCGCTGAAAAAGGAAAATTCTTTACAATGTAAAGCATATTCTGTTGAATTTTGGGAAATTATTAAATATGACTGGAAGCCATCAGGGCTGGGGCAATGGACCTTTCCAGAGTACCCACCCATCATATGACATCATAATGAACTGCGTGATGTGTACAATGACATCATAATGAATGACGTCATGAATGACGTCGATAAGTAGGTCATGAATGCATATTTGAAGACGGTCCATGCATTGTTGTACAAATTGTTTGCGTTTACTATTTAATAAATATTCTGTTGAATATTTTGAAACTAATTTGACTGGGCACTGTTGCTGCCATAGGGGGAAATTTGAAAGTATTTTATTTAAATAAAGCATTCGGGGATCGATCAAGCCCAACACGGCGAGGTGTGGGTGGAGCTTAGCTAGTGATGGGCGGAGCATAGCTAAAAATAGAAAGGTCCATTGGAATTGCTGGTAATTTAATTCCTTTTGTCAGGAATTGGTAATTGGGCAAGAAATATTAATTGAATTGGAATTAATTACTTTGCTTAAGTAATTGGTAACTGACAATTCTTTTAAAAATTACATTAGTTTACTTTTATATACTCTTACATGCAGATTTTACTCCGACTATTCATCCCTTTCACTGATTTTATTCTTTTTGATCTTTATAATCTAAAGCATATTCTGTTGAATATTTTGAAACTGATTTGATTTGGAGCTGTTGCAGCTGATTGATTAAATTTATAACTTAGCCAACAGAAATTATATAAAATTAACCATTTCAGCTCCACGCACCACACATGTATATAACAAATTCATTCTAAAGTAATATTCTGTTCAATATTTTGAAGAAAAAAAATGTATTGGAAGCTGTTGCTACCCAAGGCAGCAACTGCTTCCATTTAAATTATTTTCCAAATATTAACAGCCACTTTGGAGTTGAGAAGTAATCACTGAAATGAATAAATCTCATGTAGCACTATCTCCTGTATTTACTAACTATACTGAGCAAAAAAAGTTTAGCAACAGTGAAGTTTGGTTTGTTGTATTATATATATATTTGCAGGCATGTTTCGTCAATGTAATGTCTCGCTGATCATGAAGAAATGCAAATCATTTCTTGCATTTCTCGGCCGCACGCTTACTGCATGTCAAAATGCATTTTTCATGCACTAGCCCACATTGGCGGGTAGCAAAGGCAAAAATTCACCATACTGCAAAAGCAGATAACGAACGTTAACAGAAAACGCTTAAACGTTTACCCTACCGAACATGGGCCGCCGCCCAGGCCTACCAGAAAATCAGCGCCATGAAGCAATGGGAAGATTCGCTGCTGGGCAGAGCGTTCGCGCTGTTGCTCGACATTTTAATGTTCACGCCTCAACCATTCCCAGTCTCCACCAATGTGAGCAGGAAACTGGACATGTTAATGACCGACCACGATCTGGCAGACCGAGAGCAACAACACCACGAGAAGACCGCTACTTAGTGACGTCATAGGTTTGAGACTGCGCCGCGGCTGTCCCGTAATTTGCACACCACTACCGGCACTACAGTGCATGCACAAACTGTGCAAAACAGACTCCATGATGCTGGACTGCACGCCCGTCGTCCACTTGTTGCTGTTCCACTTACAGAGCGTCACATCGAGAATCAGTTTGCATGGACAAGACCTCATCAGCGATGGCGTGCTCAACAATGGAGCCACGTTTTGTTCAGTGATGAGTCGAGGTTTTGTGTGGATGTGGCGGACGGTAGGCAACGGGTTTGGCGACGTTTAGGAGAACGGTATGACGCAGCCAATTATCATTCAGCACAACAGATTTGGTGGCGGCAGTGTCATGGTGTGGGCTGGAATCCATGAAAATGGCAAAACAGATCTTATTGTGATTCGCGGAAATTTAACGGCTCAACGTTATTATGAAGAAGTTGTCGCCCCTGTTGTCATCCCTTTTATGCAGCATCATGCAGACTATGTTCCAGCAAGACAACGCCCGTCCTCATTCAGCTAGGGTCACCAGTGATTTCCTTGAGGTTGACAACGTTCCAGTGTTGGACTGGCCAGCGCGATCACCGGATCTGTCTCCTATCGAACACGTGTGGGACATTCTTGGCCGTATGGTGCGTAAGAACCATCCACATCTTCACAACGTGCGGGAGCTGGAAGCTGCACTGCTCCAGGAATGGGATGCGATTCCTCTTCGTGACATCAGGTGCTTAATTCCAAGCATGAGAAAGTGATGTACGGCAGTGGTTAATGCGCGTGGCGGTCACAACCGGTATTGACAGCTGTGTCATTATTTAAATTGGACCCTTCCATTGAATGATGCCGTGTTAAAGGCGCGATGCCAGCATTACAGTAACAAGAGACTGTTGTTCAAATTGGAAAATGACCTATGAATTAAATAACATATTTGAATCAATTTGTTTTTGTTAAATAACATTTATACAGTAATATTCTCAGTGTTGCTAAACTTTTTTGGTTCAGAATATGTATGAAAATTCTCACCCCAGTGTTTCTTGGACTTTAATGGCCAGAAAGCTCTCTCTCTCTCTCCTGAAATTCTCATGTCTCAATTTCAAGACAACTGTATATATGTCAGAACACTATTGACTATTTTGAAACTAATTTGACTAGGCGCTGTTGCTGAGTGTAAGAACTGATAGTAATGTTGTGTTCAAAATATACTGTGATTTTATAACTTGCTCAATCACACTACTGACACTACATGTATATTTCTGGCAAATCAGAAAGAAAACTTAACGCTTCTGAACAGCAAAGTGGTAAAGATCTGATTGATCTAATATGGTCAGCTCACCAGACAAAACCTTGTTTCACCTGCTTTGTATAACCATTTATCTTCTGAAAGGTATTTAATATTTTTTAACTAGTTTGACTGGAACCTGTTGCTACCTATGGCAGAAACACCTCCCACACAAATTAGTTTCAAAATATTCAACATAATATTCTTATGTTATAAATGGAGTTTGGTATTTTGTGTTTTAGTTTCAATGGGTTAACACTACCAGGGGTCGATCTTAACTTTTTATGTCACTAGTCCGTCGGACTAGTGATTTTGAAAATAGACTAGTCCGCAGATAACAGCGCTAGTCCTGTTAAAGGGGGTTCAGAAAATCTTACATACCACACAATACATATCCTATGGTACTCACATTTCCAGCCAAAGTTTTTAGTACCTTATCGCTTGATTTGATATTGTATAATTAGTTTGGAACCGCTATCATTCTTTTAGCACTATAAAATTATACTGTACAGGGAACCAGGCACCACATTTAATTTAATAAGTTCCAGTAATCGGCAAATCACGTGTATGAATATATATATGTGCAGTCATGTTGAACAAGATTTTTTCTTTAAATTTCTGGGCGAAATACAGGATTAACGCATTGCACATCTTAAATAATACGTGCCATGATCATAAATTTTGGCGCATTTAAGAAGAATTAGCATATTATGTGTCCAAATTCTGTTACTATTTTGCAAGCCATGGCAATATCTTGACACGCATGCGCATATTTTTATAGCGCACTAACCGAGAAGTTAATGCATTCATAACTACAGTACACCTTACCCGTTGCGGTAGCTTGGTTCCCTGGGGCATTTATTTGGGAACCAGGCTACACAGTATCATACACCATGTAGTTACTATGCACTGTGATATTTTATCTAAAACAGACTCTTAGACGGTCAGTCACTGAATTGGAGTATGTGTAATGGCAGAATTTTCTCAGTTCTGACTATCGCTATCCTACCGCCATTTTGTCTTTACAATTCAAGCTGTAAAATGATTAAATATCGAATTGTATTGTCTAGAAAGCATGCTCACGATGTTCTAATAGTAGCTTAGTGATAATTTAATGCATTTTATCATAACATTTGTCCCAAAATCGGTTGATATAGACATTACTAAATTCGACACGACAATGTTTCTGTATAACAGCAATTCTCATATCCCCCTCTAGGACAAAATGAACCGGAAGTTTCAATTCGTCGGGAACGTTGGGAGTGTATATGTTCCTCGACAAAATCTGTCATCAGTATACTTGTTTAATTATTAAATGTAGATATTCACGTTAGTTAAATCGTTATACTATATTATATGTAGTTTCCAAGCCATATACATATGCCAGATATGTTCGTATCGGTCAAAATCAATTTTATGTGGTGCTGGCGGTATCCCGCAATTCCGTAGTTCGTGTTTCGTGGCTGCCGGGCTAGCTGATTCCAGCCATTTCTACGGACGCCCGGCAGTCATACCTTGGAACTTGAACTGCGCACATCTGCCGCTGGTTCCACGTGCCGATTCGACACCTCTGTTGGGTGAGTAACCTTTTATACGTAGCTAAGTTACTACAATGAATTCTATATAATTACCGATCAATTCATAAGCCATGCAACTCGGCTACGAGGCAATGAGCAATTCTTGTATGCCTCTAGGCTGAATTGACCAAGTAATTCGTTTTATGATGTCAGCACTTTTGCACACATTAAGCGATTTCGCAATTCGGTTGTTTTCAGATCTATTATGTCCTATCACATAGAAACCGAAAACAGCTGAGCGTGAATTAAATGCAAACGCTCCGGAATGGTTGCTGACTATGAACAGGCACTGCTATCATAGATTTTAACATATAGCTTCTGCCATAATTTTAAGCGGGTAAGCTTGCCTGTTTGCAAGAAACTTATGCATTAGTTTTCTAAACGTCGTGGAATATTTCGCTTTTGCGAGTCTAACGGATAATTTTGACACAAATTTTGTACTAGTCCACCGGACTTGTGACCATGTTGCCAACAGACTATAAGTAGTCTGTATGAGAATCAGGTAGTCTCGGACTAGCGAACATAACAAGAGATCGAACCCTGACTATACGTAAATGTCAAATATGATGCCATCTTATTATACATTCTCCAGACCCCAAGATTGTGAAAAGGAATTGGTAATTGGAATTAATTCATTTTCAAAGGAATTGTAATTAATTCCTTTTTGTCTTTAGGAGGAATTGTAATTGTAATTGATAAAAATCAAAGGAATTGGAATAAATCCTTTCATTAGGAATTGACTCCAGCCCTGGTAATCATGATTAATTCTTATAATAGAGCAGACCTTCTCTCCATGAGAGTTTTGAAGGGGAGCAATAACTTGCTCTCCTGAATTTAAATCTAACCCAGTGAGGCGAGCTGTGTCACACCTACGCGAGCAATGAGACTCACCTAAAATTAATTTTAGGCGAGTGGAGGCGAGAGGTGAGCAATCACACGAGAGGCCTGATAGAGTAGATCAGTGTAAAGCACAATTAGTTCATTGTTATTTAATCAACCTGGAGAACCGATCAGCCATGACTTTCCAGCTAGCTTGTAAACTTTGATGGAGATTCCAAACTTTATAGTCAGATACTAGCACTTTAATGAATTTTCTTGCATACTTAGCTGAACTTTGACAAATAGAGGCATATTTATGTGCTTCTTTATACACGACTCAAATTTTGTTAACAAATTGTAAATACATTGCCATAGAGCATTATCATAGAAGTGTGATATACAACTACCATGCAAGTCGGTGCTCCAACCAATTGGAGGAAGATCCAAAATCAGAATAGACCTAGCAACATTTTACATAAATTCACAACCGATCTTATATCAGGCAGCAAGAGGTGCAAAAGGCTATTAGAAAGAGTTCAGCACTGAGCAACAAAACTTGTCGCGCAAATTAGAGTATAGCTACACAGAAAGACTTGAAGCCCTAAATCTAATGTCACTGAAATATAGATGGTTTCGAGATCTAACTGAAACATTCAAGCTCATCAGAGATCTAATATAATATTGATACAGCCTACTTTTTCGAACCATCCAGTATTCCACAGACCAGAGGCAAGCACTTTTTCACCAATAGAGTGGTACCACAGGGGAATTCACTGCCAGCTACAATAGCCAAAGCAACAACAGTCGAATCATCAACAACAAACTAGATATCTACTTCAAAGAAAGAACATTTGAATCTGACTGAACAGGCCATACATATACCAGTCAGGGCTGGGGTCAAATACAAAAGTATTTGTATTTGAAGTAATTTAAATACATTTTTCAGGTATTTGAAAGTATTTGTATTTGTAAAGTATTTAAGGCAAAAGTATTTGTCTTTGTACTTAAATACATTGGCAATGTATTTGAGTATTTTCAAATACTTTTCAAAATACTTCTGTCTATTTCTGATATTCTTACATTCAAATGTACATGCACAGTGCAAATTTAAATTTAATACAGATTTCTCATACCTTCTGTAACTATGCATGTCATACTCTGTTGACTATTTTATAATTAATTTGACTGTATGGAGTTGTTGCCTTAAGAAGCAACAACCTCCCGTGAAATCTTTGTCAAAATAATCAATAGTGTGTTGTCTTGAAATGTAGTTGCTAGGGTTTCAGTGTTAAAAATATAACCCAATAATAGTATAATGATATTTTTATTATAAAAACACAGACTACATCTTATTAAGAATAGAGCTAGTTAATCCTTTTATATATAGTTACCAATTGCCTTGAAACTATTTTTAAAATTCTTTTTCATACATGTCATCCTCAATTTTAATCAGTCTGATTTTAAAGAAAATGGGAATGAAACCGTAAGACTATTTTGAAAATAATTTAGCTTAACCCT
Organism: Chaetoderma sp. LZ-2023a; assembly: GCA_034401795.1. NCBI lineage: Eukaryota > Metazoa > Mollusca > Caudofoveata > Chaetodermatida > Chaetodermatidae > Chaetoderma > Chaetoderma sp. LZ-2023a. The sequence continues at coordinate 18,233,781 of CM067360.1, read as the reverse complement.
TTAACAGCAAAATCAGCCAAAACAGCTCCTGCAGTGGTCTTGGGGAAATGTCCATTTTCAGACCAAGAGAAGACAATTTTTTTTAATTTACCACTGGAATGACTGGCTCAATAACCGAGCTAGTCATTCCAGTAGTAAATTTTCAAAAATAGTCTTCTCTTGGTTTGCAAAAGGACATTTTCTCTCAGAAAAGTGAAGTTTTCTTGAACAAATTCGAGGGTTAAAGAGGTAAAGTCTTGTGGTTGTAGGCAGCAACAACTTTCAGTCAAATGTTTTTCAAAATATTCACATGATTTTCTCTGTTTTATGTACTCCACATTATCAATGCGTATAGAATGAAATGAGCTTTGGTTCCAGTCTGGCTTTTGCTTGCTGTTACATGCCAATTCCTTAACCCTAACACTCGTATCAGCCAAAAACAGCTTATGCAGTAATCTTGAGAAATGTCCATTTGCAGACCAAGAGAAGACTATTTTAGAAGATTTACCACTGGAATGACTGGATCGATACCTGAGCCAGTCATTCCTGTGGTCAATTTTCAAAAATAGTCTTCTATTGTTCTACAAATGGACATTTGCTACTGAAATTGAAATTTTCTGAACAAATTCGATAGTCAAAGGCTTATACCAATGTATAACACTGTACTGCTGCTCTAACAAAATCCTCCTGACTGAGTCTTGTATGGCTGGTTTAATTCTTAAATTCTTATCAGTTATAGAATGGGTAATTATCTCCTTTCAAAGCAAGCTGGTCAGGTAAGAACACCTACATTCTACTAGCTTGCAAGACTCATACCAGAGCCTTAACCCTCTTCACCGTGAATTTTATACTCAAATCATTCATTTAGATGTGGTGGGTGGGTGGGTGGGTTTAATTACCCTTTCTTGTACTTATGTCAAATGATTAGAATTCGTAGAAGAAAGGCTCATCTATATGTAGGAAATAGTGTTGTTTTCTTAGACAGCAGCAGCCTACAAGCATTGCGTGTAAATGAACACCAGTTATCAAGTGAAAAGGAATGAAACTTAGGAATCTGAAATTTCAGAAACTTACAAATAAATTAAAAGCTCTGAATATTTTGGGTATAATATGAACACAAGTGTTTCCAAAAAACATCTTTGAATCAGATAGTTTTAGTACATTTAAATAAATAAATAAAATAAATAAATCCTGCTATCCCATTCATACCGAAATTTTAAAACCCTCGTTTCAAAGGTAATAAATATATCCCAGTCCACTGGAATGACTAGCTTGCTTATAAAGCCAGTCATTCCAGTGGTCAAGTTTCTAAAAAGTCTTCTCTTGGCTTGTAAATGGCAATAAGACCAATGCAAAGACCAGTTTGGACTGGCTTGACCATTAAAGGGTTACCAGTTCATGACAAAGTCATACTGCAATTCCACCAATACAGTGGACTGATCTAGGAGTAGCCTGTGTATAGACAGGAACATGCTCGGTAAGGATTCCAATTACCAGTAGATTCAGCTTGAGCTTACACGTACACACTTTTGTGGTTGCGTGAAGACACTAGTGTAGAGGTGGAGACTCAGACAGTGATGAACAAGGAAAATGAAAACAACAGCAGTAAGACAAACCACAGCCTCAATAAATCAGCATGCAAACAAATGCTAGAGGCAGCAGGGTGTAACCATGAGTGTAGGCAGCACACCACAAATAATGCTGGGAACAACCATCTGCACCACAGTATTTCCGCAAATCAGTGTTAACCCTTGCCACACTTCGATCAATACTCACCATTCTGTTACTTCTGATATACACCAGATTTGATCAGTAACCTGGTGGGAAGGGGCAAGCCATAAATGTTACTTTTGCCCCTTGGAGAAAGATTTAGACTTAACAACTTGACTAACGGAGACCTAAAAGGACCGTCAAGTTCTCGGAACCGAATCACATTCGCGTCACTGCCCCTCCCCCCCTTTTTCTCCTAAGAGAATGGAGAGAACTCACGAACATGTATCTCGCCTGAAACACAAATATGCCAAGAGGGTTAACTGCTCCTTGCATATCCACATGTATTAGCCTGGGAATGAGCATGAATATATAAGATGAATGAACATGACATATAGACATAATACAAAAAACTCTCACTAATGAATTACCTTATGATAATTGGACTTCAGACGTACCGCCTCCAACCATTCACTGGTCCGGCCATCAGTGACACAATCTGGTTGTCATCCTCACGCTCGACCATGCCTGCTTTAAGTTCTTTTCTTACCAAAGTGAAAAAAGGGTGAAGAGCAGTGTGGTCACTTAACTATCGTCTCAAAACAGCTAAAGCGAGTGGATTGGCTGAGTCTGACACATCCCTCATATAGTAATCCGTAAATGAGGACTCACAGTGCCATTGTGCAACGGCCATGATGTCCTCTAACGGAACACCACTGTAAAGGGCGGTCGAGGCGGCTATTCCTCGAACATCATGTGCCCTTACGTCTTGCACCTGGTGCCCAGTCGCCATCTCATGAGTAGTCTGAATGCATTCGACTACCCAACGAGAGATAGTATCCATGGATGCGGTGCCATAAGGCTTCTTATGACAGATCCACAGATGTCTATCGTTCGACCGTAACGAGTCAGTCCGTTTTCTGTACTTAGTCAAAGCACGGACCAGGCACCAGACACTGGCATCACGATCAAACCTGGTTAACCTCGGTATTATGATCGGTTTGCCGGGATATCTCAAAGACTGATTCTTTGACATAAACTCTGCTCTTGGAAGAAGACGCAGACCCTCTCCAGAGACAATAAATCGGTCCCTCTCTGCCGAAAGCGCATGGATCTCACTGCGCCTTCTAGCTGAGGAAGCTGCCAATAGAAAGACCGCCTTTAGAGTCAAATGCTTTAGACTAGCCGAACGCAACGGTTCGAAAGGGTGCTTCGCCAGTACATTAAGCACTAAAGATAGACTCCAGGCTGGAATGACTACCGGTTGTCTCGGTCGGAGATTGTCATTCCCTTCACCATCACATTTAACTGGGCCACCTCTGGACTATCCCTGTTGGCTAGACAAGGGATAACTGATGCCAAAGCTGACTTGTATCCAGCAATTGTGACGGGAGCTAGTCCTGAAAAGAACAGCTCACAGAGAAAGTCTGCTATTTGCTGAATAGTGGATTGAAAGGTATCAATACCCTTTTCTTCACACCAGTCTGCAAATCTGTTAACCTTGTTGTTATATGACTTGAAGGTTGACCTCCTTCTCGCAGCCGCGATGAAATCAGCAGCCTGTCGAGAAAAGCCTTCCGACGTGGAACGTTGTTTGACAACATCCACGCAGTCAATTTGAACATTTCGGGACGCTCGTGTAGGAAGCGTCCCTTGGCCTGGGAGATTATGTTCGGAATCTCGGGCAACTGCACAGGATTTTCCACCAGCAGATCTAGAAGATCCGTGAACCACGCCCTGCTCGGCCAATACGGCGCTATTAGCAGGACCAGACACGGTTCCTCCCTGACCTTCACCAATACCTTCGGTAGAAGAATGGTGGGTGGGTACGCGTAAGCGTGCATCCCTCTCCAGCTTATCGCCAGAGCGTCTGTATCGACGGCATTTGGATCTGGAATCGGCGAGACATATGTCATGATTTGAGCATTTGCCTTTGTGGCGAACAAGTCCACGTTGGGTTTGCCCCAATGCTCGAAGATCCGTCGCAGAACCGGAGGGTTGAGGGACCATTCTGTTGGCAAGATTCTCTGTCTGCGAGACAAAGCATCCGCCAGAATGTTCAATCGGCCAGGAATATGAGCTGTTTTCAAAACAACCGAGTAATTCCTGCACCATTGAATCAAGTGCCACACCCTGATGCACAGAGTGGGCGACCTGGTCCCGCCTTGGCGATTTATATATGATACTACTGTCGAATTGTCCGACCGTATCAATATCAACTTGCCCCTGATCATCGGAAGGAACTCTTCCAACGCCAGTTCCACTGCCATCATTTCCAACAGATTGATATGCAGCTGACTCTCCGGGAGAGTCCATGTGCCCGAGACCTGGTGTTCTCCCAGGCAGGCACCCCACCCTTCCAGCGATGCATCCGTGTAGACGGACAGCTGGGGGTGGGGTAGGTGCAACGAAACCCCTAATAGGAGATTCTGACGCTGTTTCCACCATAGAAGATGCGATATTATCGGCTCCAAAACTGGCACCAGTTTTGACAGGGGTTCTGTTCTCTGTTTCCACAGAGACATCAGATACAACTGGATAGGCCTTCGCATTAGAGCAGCGTACGGGATAACCTGCTCCATGGAGACCATCATGCCCAGCATCTGAAGGAACCGCCTCGCCTGAATGTGGTTTCCCACTCGAAAACTCCTGAGGATGGCTAACAGAGACACCACTCTGGGCTCTGACGGGTAAACCCTGCCCTCCTCGAGGTCGAATCGCATCCCCAAATAAACGAAATGTTGAGTGGGCGTCAACTCGGATTTCTCCTTGTTGACTATCCAGCCTAGATCTGAAAGTAACTTCAGAGTCAGAGCAGTATCCACGTTCAACCTGGCTGGCGAGTCTGCCTTGAGCAGCCAGTCGTCTATGTAGGTGTGTAGCGCCACGTTCTCTTTCCTGAGAAACGCTGTCACCGCAAGGACCACTCTTGTGAAAACCCTCGGAGCTGTCGACAGGCCAAACGGGAGAACTGTAAACTCCCATACTTGATTCTGAAACGCAAATCTCAGAAACCCGTGCCAACTCCGATTCATAGGAATGTGGAAATATGCATCTTTCAGATCGATCGATACACACCACATTCCTTTCCTCAATCCCGCCATTACCGACCCCGGCGTTTCCATCCAGATTGAGTATGGGTCTCCATCCCCCTGTGCTCTTGGGGACAAGGAACATGTTTGAATAGAAGCCTGGAGTGTTTCGGTTTGCTGGTTTTATTGCTCCCTTCAGAAGCAAACCCGACACTTCCTTTTGAACGGCTTCTAACTTGTCTGGCTCCCTTGGTACGGGTGTCCAGACAGGTGCCAAAGACAGATTTTGTGGTGGAAAGTCCCACCACTCCGGCATGTAACCCTGGGATAACCATCCCAGGACCAGACTGTCTGACGTCACACCTCGCCAGGCCTCGACGAAATGCATGAGCCTTCCACCCACCATAGACGCCTCGACGTCTAACGGGGTTGTCCGGCTCGCAGTCCCCCCCCACCCCCTTTCTTAACGAGAGAGTGAGAACCATTTCGTTCTAGGCACGACGGGTATAACTGGCACCGCTGTTCCTGTCGCGCAGGCGCGGTCCAGGCGGATATGAAGGGAGCTTTCGTACCCTCAGGTACGCTTCGGCCCCCTTCTGTCCGCCCTTTGAGGCCTTACCCTTACCCTTCCCCTTCCCGCCCCTAGGGCGGTTAGGAGCAACATTGGGGAGGGTAGGCGCCTCTACAACCTTCCTGGGCTTCTTCGCCGGCGGCGGCTCTGTAAACCCAGCTGAAGCAGAAGTCGCAACAGGCCTGGCTTTCGCCTTGCCCTTATGCTTCTTCTGCTTCTTTGAAGGCTGTCCCGTTAGCGGTTTCCCCACAGCCCCTAGTGCGTGCGCTTGCCGCACTAGCTGTAGGTTTACCGCTAACCGATTCTGCGCGATACTGGCGGTATCCTCTAAGATGGCCCGCGCTTGGCCACCGAAGATGCTAGGCCCTGTCAGGGGCGTCCCAAGAAGACGCTCCCTGACTGCCGTAGCCGGACGCATATGGTCAATGACCATTTGCCTCCTGGACTTCGTCACTCGCGCTTGCACCCTTGCCAATTCGTCCATCGACAGCACCAAGCCGTCATTAACACATGAAAGCGCCACAGGTGGCCTGCCCCCGCTTCAGCCCACACCGACTGAAGGAGACGATAAGAATGATTGACAGCGCTCATCGCTGCCCTCACACCCTCATCGCATAGGGACAGGACTTCTTCCTGGTGTACTTGAGACTTATCCACTAGTGCCGGACCGGGGCCACCCGACCCGGCACTCTGGACTCCCAGTACCCATCGGTCATCCTCCGTGACCGACGGGACTACACCATACCTGTCGTATTCCCCCCGCGGAATACGACATCTTGCCCGCACCTCCCTGGAGGCCGCAGGGAGCTGACCCTTGGTCATTAGTTGTTTGCTATAAATAGCATCCAACAAATCTATGAACCGTCGATCCAGTCCCACTGACTGGATCCGGGCCGCGGGCAAAATCCCCGTCCTAATCGACGCAACCGACGGACGGAGCGCATCTTCATCGGCCGTGGCCGAAACCACAGACGGGTCAACCCTGGCTAGCCACGCCAGAGCATCTGACCAATCTACGTCTGACGAAGACACCCCCGCAAACACGTCACCCGTTGACGTGCTCACGGGTCTGCCAGCCACAGCCTCCCGGCAAGGAGCCACGGCTGACACGCCAGGCACTCCGCTACCACACGGTTCCGCCGCCACCCCATGAAACACTCCGGTCCATGGGGTAGGTCCGCACGGAAAACCGTACAGACCCGTAACAGTCGCGGAACCATAGCCGGACACAGGCGCCAACGGCACCCCACATCCGGCTGCCGGACCAGGCGAGATAGGTGAGTACCACGCCTGGCCCGGCACACCCGTTCCCGTGACGGCTGGTGACAAACCAAGCCGCCCGGAACCGGTGCACGGTAACGGATTGGCCTCAGCCGCAGGCGGAGCCGCAGGCGGAGCCGCTGACCTGGCTTGCGCCAAACCAGACAAATGGAGGCCGGTTCCGTCCAGGACGGAATCAACCTCCATATTCTCCACCTGCGGCTTCACGGGCCGCAGCAACCTCTCCTCCTCGGCTTCCTCGTCTTCAGACTCCGAAGAGCCGTCACTAGACGAGTCAACCGTGGAGCCGTCCTGGCGGACGGCTCCCACACCTGACGGACCGCCACCGCTACTGGACCACCCGGAGGTGGCCGCAGAGAGACAGAACCCGTCTGGCCGAAGCCAGACGGGACTGCCAGGGGGCCGTACGAGACGGCCCCCCTCGGTAACCAGTCCAGAATCCTGTCCAAGGACAGGATCCGTACCAGGCATGGGGAGAAACTGCCCCCCAACCTTTGGTAGCAGGGACGACACCAGCGTGGGCAGAACGCTATGCAGAAAACCCTGCATAGCCGGACCAAACCACGCCGGCAGTGCCATCTCCGCCACCTCCAGCTGGGGACGTGGAGCACCCCCACCGGCCGAACCGGGCGCTCCACGATTTCGTCTCGGACCGCCTGACCCCGCGTCAGACCCAGCCAAGTCCTTCTGGGCAAGGAACTTAACCATCATCTCGACGGACCACACTGCACAAACATTACACCTATGATCTATATTACACAGGGAACACCTAAAACAAGCATGGTCCTTGAACACTACACGGACAAACTTATGGCATTCGTCACATGATGGCGGGGCTGGCTTGGCCTATAACATAAGCACAAACCTACAATAAACAAGCGGAACGAGACCCGGATGGAAGGCAGACAATTAATTTTCAAATAATTTTGACTCATAAATTAAACGTAACCTCCCCGCACCCCACCCCGCCACGTTACAACAACGATCACATTGATTATGACGACAAGAACGCGGCGGGCATCACACACACCCATAATAGATCCTCCAGGATGTGTAACGGCTCCAGGAATCATATCGCATAGCATTCGGGGTATATTTACTAATCAATATAAATTATACTCCTAACGAAAGCAGCACGATATGTGAAGAAAACAACAAAATGTATAACAAACTGCTGTATCACACGGTAAAACCGCAGACCACGCATCTACTCAAGAATTTTGAAACCACCGATCATTGCAAACCGATCGTGATCGCACGTAAACTTGATCATTCTAAAGTTTCCGGTACCATTTTTAGTACGCAGCACCCAGAACAAGATGCGCGAATTAATGAAAAATTTTTCTTCACATAAACATCCGAGCGACCGGGTGTGACGTCACCCGCTCAGATCCTACGGAGAACGACGTCAGCCGATATTCGTGTTAGAAATACCGTAGCAAACACCTATTTTCATATCTGCCGATCGCCTGTTGGGGGTTAAAGAAGGCGATCGTCTGGCATATATCGTTGTTTGCACATGTACCAGATTCTATGGGGTCAGAAATTGGAACATGCGACACAACGAAATTTAGAGACCTAAGTCTTTTAACTATGGATAATAAAGAACGATACAACCTGGTTATCTTCGGCGGTATTCTCCATAGTCCTTAGTTAATCCTTTCACGAACACACAAACTATCACAGATTAAAGACTTAGATTTTCTTTCACAAAAAAACCACTAAAATCCGTAATGCAGAAAGCATGTATTGCTCTTGTTGCTATGCAAACAAGAATGAGCTCTATGGTAAACGGGTACTCGGCAGTTGGGAGCCGAGTACCCGGTTCCCAGGAGTCGGTAAAGCTTTCTAAGTCTATAATCCTAGAGCCGCTGTCAGGGCCAGCTGTATATCAGAAGTAACAGAATGGTGAGTATTGATCGAAGGAGAATTGAGTTTCTGCGATACTATGACTTCAGTTGAAAGAGTTAAGAAATTTTATTTAAAAATTACTAATGGTTGTTTCTCTGGCTTAAATAGTGAATGATAAAATGTTTTACTGTGATCAGCGTGTATCAATCGGTCCACGTGTTACTAGTTTTACTACGAATGCTACTACGTCATTCATAAAATTACCGCGTAAAACATTGTTTATTTTCTTTACTGTTGGTAGTTTCCTTGCGATTCATTGGTTGCTTTCTATGTAGTTATATTTATTAACCAATAATCTTGCAAGAAAGTATGTTCCCGACTTTGGAGAAGAGTACACGAGAACTTGAAAACACTCTCGCGCATGCGTCGATCTTGCCGACATGCCATTCTAAATCTGTTGCTTGCGCGAATCAAGTGCTATACGCCGCCGTAGCATCGCTAACTATACTGTGTCGGCCTTGATTTGGGGATGCGCTAACAGGAGTTTAGCATTCGCGATGATATAACTCAGTTTCCGAGACAATCATTGTCTAAATAGACCAGAATCAGCCTAGATAAACTTGTATTTTAGAAGTTTGTCATAACGATAACCAATGACGAGGCAATGATCAGTAGCCATACCCCCCCCCCCCCCCCCCATTGGAGAATTTAGATTTACAAGAGAGTCTGTTACGAGCAATATGTCGACGACTGTGAATACCCTGTGATACATAATGCGAGTTTCCGACTGGTGTCCAAACTCAAACTGAAGTCTGTAACAGTTTATTATTATACCGGAAGAAGGAAGCCGCTAACGTATGCGCGCATCGCTAGCTTTTAGAATTTTGATCTATAGAGCGCTTACTGAACTCGCGTCACCGGTGGTCATTTGTCCCATAGTGAAGGAAGGTATGAAGATGTGTGCTCTATAGCTATATATGTCTATGGGCTATATCGGAAATCAGTCTCCAACGTATGCGCATCTCACTTCCTTACTAAATTTCACAAGCGTTTTGCAACTTTTCGCGACTTTTTTCAAAAATATTTCAAAATTAAGCGAATGACTGAATTGTACATCAAAATTATGTATCGCAGCAAATAGCTAAGCGAAGTTGTGAATGTGTAGCAACAGGTACTCAATTGCATCGCATTTTGTGATGCGATACTGCTCAAAATATTCCCTGCCGATGTCAGAATTTTAAAAGATAGAATATTGACACATGAGTGGTAAGGGCCAAAGTCCAAAATCTAATGGTTTCGAGGAGACTTTATTAAGCAACACCAGCCAAATCTTTCAACAAACTAGAAATCGACTTCAAGGAAAGTACTTTTGAATTAGACTGAACAAGCTATACTACAACAAAAAACTAGCATGCCTCGTATTTAAATGCATACATTTTTTCACTAGTTGGTATGAATCTGGTGATTGGCATTAGGCTTGCGCGATTTTTGCTTTGAAACATCGTGATCGATTTTTTATAAAAAAATCATGATTTTCGATTAAATCGTAGGTCCACATTCCCAAAAGTATAAACAAGTCACAAAGACTGGGACTTGGAATTTATAGAAAAAGTTGAAATAAATGATATAAAAATAGCACGAAATTAGAACACAATTTCATGTGACAAATTCTGACTTTCCTACCTCTATGCTTAAAGGATAACTAATCCCATCTCTTGTTAGCTGTTCAGGTGATCTAACACGCCAGTCATAAACTATCCAGGTAATTTTAAGCTTTTTATCACGCCGCTAAGGAAAGATATTCAGGATTTAGTAGTTAAACGTTGGTACATTTCTACACCCTATGATGGCTGTCATGATTTACTTTTCAACCAATCAGAAAAACTCTAGTGTGTCTGCCTCGGTATATATGCTCAGTCATAGAGGCGCCAGCTATAGTCTGCTAATGTGGTATAAAAGCAATCCTACATGTAAGCTGTTGAATATTTTGAAACCAATTTAATTGGAAGTTGTTGCTAGGCAGCAACAACTTCCAGTCAAATTAGTTTCAAAATATTCAATGGGATGAGCATTACATAATAAAGAATGTGATGCATTGGAACTCACATGACATCACACACAATAGCTTGAGGAGACAAAATGGTGTCGATCGCTGTTCAACATTTATTCAATATTACAAAACAGATAATTGCGATACAGATTAGGGAATCTGACAGGATATGAATGATATGGAATCTATAAACCATATTCTATCGGCGCAATACAACATTTGAGATGAGATTAGCATCGCTTTAATGTATACCTTATATCCATCATCGTGGGAGTGAAATTATTAATTGGGACCGCCTAAATATTGCGTATAGTTTAATAAACATTGTTCATTTCATCAAAATTTGCCATAAAATTTCGTCCAGAAAAAATATAAATCACATTATGGTTCGGCTTCCGCTTATAGCCTCCCTTTGTAGGACGAGTTTAGGTCATTACCCGAGTACTGAGAAGACGCTAATATTAGTACCTGGGGAGATACTGCGCAATCCATATACATAGGACGGTAGCTTTGAGTAGCTACGATAGCAACGGCGTAAACTCGTCCTATAGTGCCGTTTATAGTTGCTTTCAGAATGTACGATTTACAATCAACAGAATGCACAGTTCAAAACACAACAATCTGGAATGATGTTGCGTTATTTTTTTAAATTAAGCATGACAACCGAATCAAAATGGGAAAATTAGTACACCGCCTGAAATTGCTAAAAGAATTAAAAAGAATTATGTTCAGTGAAATGACAGTGCTTATTGCCTAACACTCTGCAACTAAGTATATACTTGGTATTTCACGACAGACTCAGGGTCTGCAGCGAAAGAAAGAAAATTATATGAAGACTCGACGGAGTAACTAGCTGGTTTTCTCAATGACTAAGGTGTTACCTCGCTATTGTTAGCTGGTTTACCATAGAGCTTTGTGTTTTGATTAGGACTTACATGTAGTGAACAGAAAAAACACAATGGATACATGCGTGAATGGATTATAACTGTATTCTTTTATTGCTGAATGGCGAGTTTTAAAATTTTAGTCTGCTCAATTTTTTCACGATTTTCCCCAATTACATCGTAGAAAATGGCAATTTTTTTCAAAATCGCAATTTTCGATTAAATCGTGCAAGCCTAATTGGCCTAATGAAAGTTCAAGTTTCAGCTAAATGCCATGTAGTTTGTTTGTCCATCCCACCTCATGACCTGTCATCAGTAGCGGATTATAATAGGGGCAGCGGGGGCATTTGCCCCCAGTCCCAGATCTTGACCAGCCCCAATTTTTTCCATCAAAAAATTTTGTTTGAATGAATAATGTATTTTATGCAGTTTCACTTTTTACAAATGAGAATAGCTGTCTGTACATGATGTCCAGAGAGCTTTTTTCGTGTGCAAAGAGAGAAACTGCATAACAGGATTTTTTATGGTACAAACTTGGCAATTTTTTATTTTCATGAGATTATTTAATTATAATGGATTTTCTTGAAATTTGGTCTTTCATGTTCAAAGGCTTAAAGATTTTGTCAGGAATCCCAGTATTTGTCCATCTCTAGGTCATGAAATCACCACACCTACATATCTATTGACCAATTCATATTTATAAGTATTACTTTAAGTAATGCAAAATACTAATAAAGGTATGAAGTGTGCATTGCCGCATTACACCTATTCTCTAAGGTAGTGAAGACAACGCCTCAACAGATGCAATTTTAAAACTATAAAAATTGCATCTGATTATGATTCCTCAACGGACACAGCACATCTGTAGTGGCATGTAGCATTACCAAGTTATGAATATGAATAGAATAGAATGATAGGTTAATGCATGTTCACAATCTTATTATCTGTCATACAATAGATACTCCTTTTTCCTCAATGGACACATCACATCTGTATGGCATGTAGCATTACTAAGTTATGAATATGAATAGGTGAATAGAATGATAGGTTAATGCATGTTCACAATCTTATCATGGATAATCCCTTTTTCATTTGACTACTTGATTATCTCCAAGAATGCTCTAAATTACAGGAAAAAGAAGGGGGGGGGGGTGTCTTATTGACTTATTTGTCCATTATATATTGTTTCGATATTATTCTTATTAAGCAGTGTTTAGTTTTTTGTAGACTTTTCTGATGTTTTAGGAGTCAGATGGTTCATGATTGTATTACACATTAATATTATTTTTTATCTTCCAGATGCCCTCAGATGGCATCACCTGCACTAAATATGACCCTTCAGTTGGCTGTTAAATAATTCTATTTTTAGCTATTTAATTTTATTTTTTTGTTCATTCAGTTTTTTATCCCTCCTGTCACACTGTTTTCACAACTGAATGGCTAAAAAGAATGAGTGAACAAAAAAATTAAATTAAATGGCTAAAAAAGAATAATTTAACAGCCAACTGATGGTTGATATTTACCTCTGGAAATACAGATGACATCTGCGAGCATCTAGATTTCAAAATTTTCCGGTGGAGGGCCCCCTTTTGCGTCAGCCCAACTACACAAATAATCTTTGCCCCCCCCCTCCCCCAACCCTGGCAAGTCTTAATCAGGCACTGGCTGTCATAAGAGTCACTCGGACTAGCGCAGTGACTGTCAGCAAAGGCCGGCTATATCTTGATTCTAACCCCTCCCATAGGTTTGCTATGGGCTTTCGGTTTGCCACGAAATCTGGTTAAAACACTAGAAATTATTTATGTTTTCAATGTCTAGAACATTTTAGCGTGGAGTATCCAGTTTCGGGGTGCCTAAGCAGAAATTGCTAATAATTTAATAAATACCATACATATTTAAAAATAAATTGGCTTAATTTGTTAGTGACGCTATGCTATCCCTTATCCAGCACCAAGTTAGAAGAAAATCCCCAAAAACAAAATGTCAAAACACAGAAACAAAAATGATGCTATCCTGTTTCGGTGATACTGCGTACAGGCTCACCCAAATTTCTGTTTCTGAACAATACAGCTACCATATGGAGCAAAAAATGCTGAACGTTCGAAGTTGTTTTATTGGCATTTTCTTGTTTTTTCTCTGGTCATGGTGGTGGAGATTTTCCTCAGACTGGAGCTAGTTGTGAGGGCTTGACTGAAGTATCAAATGGAAATATACAAAAGATATTGAATAATATTATACTATGCGTATACTCCTTGATTTTGATAAAAATGTGCTAAGAACAGGCACTGCGCTGTTGACTTTTGAACCACCCTGTCCAGTATGGATTTTGACACTGGTTACGTGGTATAAATAAAAACATACGACGGGGAAGAATTTCCAATTCAAACCAAAAATGTTAAGTTTTATTTAAAATACAATGCTTTAAATGCATACGCTATGTCATGTTATCAAATACGGCTGTTACGGTTAATAGGCCTTTGGCCTGTCAGCCGCTCATTAATCCTTCAACACCTTTATTTGCCAGGAGGTGGCTCGGCAGCTGATCAAAAGAACAAGTCCATTCCTAGTATTTAGCAAGAGAATATGGTAGTTGGAAGCCCTCTACAGGAATCAATCATTCGAGTGAGGACCTCCAGGAACAATAATCTCCTGCTCTCTGAATGGCAGGGTTGGCTTGATTTAAATCAATTGATTTATATCATGATTTAAATCATGATTTAAATCACTCGATTTTTATCGAAAAAATCGTGATTTAAATCAGTTTTGCAAAAATAGAGGAATTTTCAAGTAATTAATACAATTAACAGTAATTTTGTTAAATTAAAGTAACATAATTATTTTACTGCTTCCATGGCACTTGAACATCAACACAAAATAGAATTATACACTTAATTGCTCATATTTGTCATCAGCAAGACTAGACCCAGTGCACGAGTCCACATCTACAATCTACATACTTGAGGTTCATGTACACAGTACATCACACATGTGTACAAAGTATGATCATTAAGTATGTGTAAGCTGTAAAGAAGAGGAGAATTCCATGTGCGTACATGTCACTACATGACCATTAAAGCAATAGTGTACATGAAAAGTCATGTATGGGCCAGTATGGCTATTACTATTAGTCTAATTCCAAAAGCACACTCTTTTAAAGCAAGACACTGTCTCTTTTTTCAGCTATGACATGCGTCTGGAGTCACTCTGGAGTGTCATTGAGTGTCTCGATTACTATTGGCTAGTGCTTATCAAGTTGGACTTTTGGGCTCCATTTTATTTAACACTAAAACAATAAAGATTGAAATGTTATTAAATTAAGTAGTTTACTACAACTTCAAAAATCAAAATCAGTAATTGCTGAAACTGGCAAGAAACTATATACATTGTAACACGTAAACACATCATTACATTACATTAACCCTTAGCACACTGATGTAGGAGTTTTAATTTTTCAAAATAAACATAACCCCTAGCACTCTGGAGCATGATAATTTAAATTTTCAAATTAAATTTAAAGATAAACTGGTGTACAATTTGCAACAATTTTTGTGGACGATGCTGCTGTCTGTGACAGCACCATCTTCCACAAAATTTGTTGAAAAACGTACACCAGTTTATCTTTAAATTTAATTTGAAATTTAAAAATTTCGACATCAGTGTGCTAAGGGTTAAAGATAAGTGAATGGACAGTGTCAGCCGGAGCACCACCTGAGCAAATCTGGTGGTTAAATGATTAACCTTGACTGTATGCGGACCCCAGCACATATGCGTATTTACATGCATATGTACCACATAGGCTACTTATACACACACACACGCACTGGTCCCACAAACACCTGGGTCAATCTACCCTTACACACATGTAAATCGTATAGATAGACTTATGCCCATACATATTAGGGTTGCATTTATTCACTTTTCATAATCGCGATCATTTAAGAAAAATTATCGCGATCATACGATTAATCATGAACTCTATTAACTACGTCAATGCTGCTTAGAGAACGTTATTATGCTACTGCAGATTGTAAGATTATGGGTTAGGCACATGGGTATACATACATGGACAGAATATGCCAGTTGCTGATTGCAAACAAAGGAATGTATCAAGATTTTTCTAGACAGAAAACGGAAGGTACCGTATTTTGTTTAATTGTAGCCTATGCTCTAATAGAAGTCCACTCCATAACTTTGACATATGAGCTCCAATGATTTCTTAGCAGTTTCAAAACAGCAAAACTCTGTATTAGAAGCCCACCCCCTAACTCAGCAGATAATTTGTAAGAATAGCGTGTATAATAATAACAATCGTGTCACAGGGTGTGTCTACTTCAGACCAATCTCTGCCCTGATACATTTCCGGCACCTCTAGAAATCAATACAGGCCTCGGATTTGTAAATCTCGACCACCTAATAGATTAATACTAATAGTAGGCCACGTATGTTCAAGATATAATAAAGTTTATTGCACACTTTTGTAGTTAAAATGCGCTTAAAACAGTCTTGGCGTGATTAAATACCTTCCTTATAAATATATTTTAAGACCAAATTTATGTACCAAACAAGTACAGGAGAAATTTTTTACAAATGCCAATATAGCCGGCTTCTTAAGTTGGCGAGCCAGCGGCTCTTTTGAGATGGGAGGCGGCATGTTCTCGCGAGATATTATACGCTAACGGGAGTTTATCAAACGGGTACCTGTTATTCAGATCAGTGTACTACTCAGTTCCTATCGCGCAATGATAACTTATAGAAATTTCCGAGTCCAGAATATTTATACCCGAGTACTCACTCTAAAATAGACTCTTCAATTGGAGGCGATTTGTATTTTTTTTCGCGACGCCATTTTATATTAAATTTTTATGTATAAACGACCTTTATTAAAGGATACACAATATTTAGGCGCTCAAATCAAATAATTTTACTTCCCCGGTGATGTTTTGAGGTATACATTAAACATAGGCGCAGGCGGTAAGAATTTTTACGTGAGAAAATGCGTTGAATTTCCGTGGTATCAGTTCTAGAACCTTTTTGGGAAAACCGTTAACGCATAGCTATTCAGAGAATTGGGAATGCGGGATAAGCGTGTGTGATTACAACAGCAATGACGAATAGCGACCAAGTGAACAATCTTTATTCATCTAAAACTAATCATGAGTCAATACAAACAGATCAGTTATTTATTTATTTAGTTTATTTAATCATTCACACATTCGGCTGATAGCCGGATGTTTGTTTCCATGCTTGGTAATGCCAGCAGAGTTTCACAAGCGTAAAAGTGTCATGACAAAAATTTCAACATGGCGATTATACGATTATTTAATTTTATAATCGTCCACGATCATTTTGAATCATATAATCGTGATTAATCGAATAATCGAAAAATCGTGCACCCCTAATACATATATGTATATACCAATACACACAAAATATACACACATTAGCCCTACATACATACACACCCATTCATATATACACACATACGCATAAATACATACATACATACATATATAACAATACACACAAAATATACACACATTAGCCCTACATACATACACACCCATTCATATATACACACATATGCATACATACATACATATAGACATACATACACATATTTACATGTACCAAAAGCTCTACACAAAAAATTGTTTACATATATACACACATATACTCATACATATATTTCCTAGCTTAGATTAACCCAGTACTCCACTTTCATAGGATCTTGTCTATTAATACATCTCATACCCTTAGACACAATAATACAATTGATATATATATATACATACACACACACATACACATACTACATATATACAACATTTACTCTATAACCCCTCAGCCCTGAACTTGTATACAAAGAAAAAAGTTTGTAACAATGAATGGATGATGTGGTTGCACACCTATACCAATAGTATACATTAATGACATAAGCGCAATACTTTTGGTTGAATTAAATGCAAAAGGTATGGATGGCGTGGTTCCACACCTATCCGTAGATCATATAAGAAAGACTATATACACGACTATAACCTGGCAATTGTTATGGATGATGTAGTTCCACACCTCTCTCTAACACAGTAGAAAAAGACTATGTACCTAACTCAGTGCTGCCATAATTAATACTATTATTGCACTAGTATGGATGGTGTGATTCCACTCCTATCCATAAAGTTATGTTACACAACAGTACAAGACTTATGATACAGACTATTTTATTTATATTGCATTTACACACTCATAAACTGGGGTGACGTGGTTCCACACCAATCCCTGTATAGGAAGTATGTGCTTGAAAAGCCAGGATGTGCTGATGTGATTTCACACCTAGCATCAACCCATATCACAGATGTTGAGACATTATAAGGGTTACAATCGGAACGTTCCCGTTGTCGGCTTACAGTACTGTAAACATACGACGAGACCATTCCTTATCCAGTCTTACTTTGAAACTATTTAAAGTTGGTGCCGTAAAAACATAGTCTGGTAAGGCATTCCAGTCGTCATTAATTCTTGAGAAGAAATTTTGTCTGAGCGCTGTTCTGCATCTATGCTTTTTCAGTTTCAATGAATGTCCACGCATTTTTGATTGCAGATCTTGGACCAACATCCCACTCAGAGTTGCCCTTATGCGTCCTTTTGCGTGTATATACGCATACAAATTGCAGAGGGACGCATAAAAATTAACCCTCTGTGTCCCCGAGGACGCACGAGGGACGCAGTGAAAAAGTGTAACAGAAACTGGTAACTTTGCGTGTGCTTAATTATCGATTATATTATAATGTGTGTATGTTTATTTGTGCATGTTTTTACTTTAAGAAATTTACCTAATGCATTGTGTGTTCAATAAAAACGAACTTACTGTGTTGTTTAAGACTATGATTTGTTGTATGTTTTCTTGCACAACTCAAAGTTGTTAATGCCCATAAATCAGATTCAACCACCACATTTAATTGTAAACAAAATCCCAAATCATCCTTAGTATTCTATTTTATCTAATGTTGATAAATAATGAGTTTACAAGCCCGATGTTAGTCGCCTTGTTTGGCCTACAAATTGCAAAAAATACCCGCCATGTTTCTGTCTGTTGTGCTAAACGCCAGTGTGACACATCAGTATTTGATTGGATAACAGCGGAATCTCCCTCTAGAGGGACTCATGCTTGAGAAATCCAATACAACTGATCAAGCGTATACAAATGTGTCTGGGCGTCTTAATCGTTTCACATCTCAGAACATTCGACAGATCACAAAGTTGTTATAACTAATATGCTGAATATTTTGAAATTAATTTGCGCATGCCTACTTGCCTAAAGCAGCAACGACTACAGCCAAAATATGTTTTTCCATTTACTTATCGAAATATCTAAATGGATTTAGGAATATATGGAAGATATTGTGATATCATTTACATTTGAATGGTCATTTGACAGATTAGCGGCGTGTCTGTGTATTGCTGTTTGAATAACGGTATCAATAAGCGCTATAAGCCGTCTTTTATTTAGCAATAGCAGCTGATTGATTGACTGATGGATTAGTGTTTATAATGTTTAACAATACTCGATCGTTAGGTGTTCCCAATTTCTCAACTCAAAAGCTCATCCCAGCAATGATGTTCAACGATATCAAAATTTTTCAGCGTATAGCTCAAAGCTCCCTGATACAAGCGTCCTTATTGGATACACGCTAATGCGTTATCTATGCTTCAACCAATCAGCAATCGTGTTACATAGTTACTCCCTATGAATTAGACATATCAGGTTGTTGGCTGATATATTTTCACTAATTACGCATTTTAATCTGATTTATACAGATTACTTTTTGATAAATTATTGTTTTGTCTGATCTTAGCCTATGTATTCCAGTATATTTAGTCATTCCAGTTACATTATAAAAAAATACGCGTGCATTATATCGAAGTAGGTTAAGTCGTCCTTGAGCAAACTCGCCACAGGTACTCGTAATTTTTCAATTCGTCCAAAGTCAAGTTAGGGTTTTATAGAAAAACTAATGCAGTGGTCTTAGCTAATTACTAATATAGTGGTCTTTGGAAATGTTAATCATACAAGGTTGTCAATATAGGTTGGTTGGTTTATCAGACAGCAAACAAGTAGTGCTTTAAGTTATTGTTTATTGATATGCAGTTCAAATGTCATTAGTTAAATATACAATGGCCATTTCAATATATCAATTTGAGCCACGATTGTAGATCACAGAATACATAATTTTGAAAATTTACCACTGGAATGACTGGCACTGTTTAGAGCCAGTCATTCCAGTGTTAAACTTTCAAAAATAGGTATTTTGGTGATTTACAATAGTGGCCAAAAGTGTTAAGTGCTAAAGGTTAATAAACTATGCATAGTTAATATTCTCTATATACACATTAACATTATGTACACAATGTCATACCTAGTGCTTTCAACATGTTTAATAAAGTGCTTTATAATTAGATCAATGTGTTGTGTTTATTTTAAGAAAAAAACACGGGACCCCCATACTTCAGATGAGGACCCCATGGGACCCCCAGATTTTACAGTGGGACCCCCAAATCTGAGTGTGGGGTCCTTGGGACCCCCAAAAATCAGATGTTGTGGGCAACACTGATCCCACTCTTAATGTTATAGATGCCTTGCATAAATTTGTACGTCTCAATCATATCGCCTCTCTTTCTCTACATATGATAAAAAGTAATAAGACAATCGGCAATTTTTTACATGCCAAAGTTGATTTAGTGCGGACGTAACATTTTAATGTGAATTTTGAGGGTAAACCCGGTAAGCGTTACCAGTAATTACCGTACTGTTGGACTACAAAATTATGACATCATGAGAACGTGTGTTGTAACACAGCGCATGCCTAATGAAAGTTCACTGAACCTAGACTAGAGCCTCACCGAAACTGGATACGCCACGATAATACTTTTATGCTTTTTTCGCCATAGGAAAAGTGCGGTAAAATTAAATAACAGAAATAAATCTGAGTTACCACTTCTTGTGAGGGTACGAACAAGGATATACACCAAAGGCCTGTGCTGTGAGTGTGACTCAGTGGGTTACCGACTCAGTCAGCCCTCAGTCAGTCAGTGACTGTCCCGGAATCAGTCTATCAATATCATTATCAAATATCCATTATCCAACTCAACCGGAATTTCTGTGTTACTATGTATCGACATACTCACCATATAAATAAAAAGACATGTATGTTTATCCAATTCATGTACTTATTAACCATTCCATCACTTAAAAATTTCAGTAAACTGTTTCTCCCTCCACGGTTGTCAAATTTACTTTATCGGTTGAAGTCATTTCTGCTATTTTTTTTGTGCGCTACCTTCTTCTTGATAATGTAGATCCCGCCTCTTCAAGGCGCACATCGAACAAGTGTTGTTGTCTATCTAGATATACAGGGAACCACGACAATCGTATCTCGCGAGATCTCCTTCGATACGGGATCGAAAAATGTATCTCGTATATATTTAGTAGCCATTGGCGTAGTGATTTCCCCCAGAAGCCAAAAAAACAAAAACTGTTTTTAACGGTGCCGTGCGCTCTCTACAGTAGCATAATAATCAACCTGTTGATGGTGGCTACTAAACGGCAGAAGCAGAAGAAGAAGCAGAATAATATGGTGGTAGAGAGAATTGAAACTTAAAACGACACGAGCGCTACACTCTTCATACCAGACAATATTAATGCACGTAAAACGAGATAATATAATGCCTATAGTAGTCTGTATGACAAGTATTAAACAGAAAAATAGTCCTTCTGAATTCGTCGTAAAATTCTAATCTGTCGCACATCTATCGCACACAAAATGAGGTAAAGAATTAGCTGACATTGTGTGGATGTTGATATCACACCAACCACTGGGTGGATCGAGTCGATGTTAATGTCTGTATCAATCTAGTGATACAGAGGTAAAGATGGTATCAAAATCAACACAATCCACAGTATTGCTTTTACTGGCCGCTACAGAGATAGAATGGGTCCAGATCTGTCTGGTCTACGAAGTGGAGTATGTGTAACAGTCTAGTCATTGTGATGACATAATAAGATGGCTGGTCAATACATTAGAGGTGTATTCTCGAAGAAGCCACGCCTCCATTTTTAGATTGGGGACCACGAGTCTCAGGCAGTCGCAGTCCCAAACAATATGTGAAGTATATCCAGTCTCTATAGCTATTTGCTCAATTTCATTAACAAGTGGATTAGATGGATGGATCAGGAAAAGTGTGTCCAGCAAAGCTTGAACCATAAGTTCTGGAGTAGGTTCAGTGGCACCAAGATCAGAGAGGATCTGGCAGAACCTTCTGTAGTGTGGGACATGAACCTCATCTAGCAACCGGCACTGAAGCAGGAATTGTGTTCTGGTTTAAGCCACATCCATACACAGCAGGCATGTTGGATCACACGACTACTGATTGGGATTGCCGTAAGACGTCTGTAGACATAGTGTCAGTTAAAATCCTAGCCTTATATGTGGCTTTCTTCATTTCATGAGTAGACATCAGTACAGTTGACCAGACTGGGATATTGCTGACAGGTCGAATTGGCCCCAGACAGATAACGCAGTGAGCTAAGCTCTTTTGCTTGACATTGTAGGCTTTCAGACCAAAATAGTGTGGTGGAAAAGTTAACACATTTTGCCAATCCTCTTTGCTAGGAGGTGCTGCAAGAAGTTCATGCGCTAATGGTAGGTTATATTTCCACAAGATGCGTGATATCCAGGAGAACCAATATCTGTCATGCACAGTTTTAGTGAGAGTTGACGAAGTGTGAGTTCAAATTCCCTTCTCGTTTGGTCGTTGATGACCGATAATTTACAGATTGATTACTCGAAATTCTGGAACAGTCAATGTTGAGCGCAATAAAAAAAGCTGCAAAACATGAAACCTGGGCCGAGTTTATGTCCCTAGTAGGGTAGGTACTCAAGTTACTAAAGTAGCATCTAAACGGCTGGAGTGCCTACTCTAGTACCTACTCGGGGCTACCCACCTATCAGCAAGGGTAAATCGAGTAGTCACGTGTTTGCATTGAAATCAATGTAATTTAAACATGTACTCATTTATGTAAGGGTAACTGATCACATGCCCCTCTACCCTAGAGTAGCTACGAGAGTTTTCGGCTAAACTCGCTACTGAAGAACCTGTAAAAAGGCGACCCTGGATCCCAGTAAGCTTGTTATGCACGAGGCTCCATTGCAGAAGCTATTTAAGCTTTAGAGATTGTCCAGAGAGTTATGTTATGTTATGCCCCTATACTAGTCTACTACCCAGCCGTATGCATTCTGTAGTGAAACCAGAAATGATGAGTACTGTAAGGTTTTATGTGGGGAATACAATATATATGTCCTAAGGACACCAAATACAATATATATGTCCTAAGGACACCAAAACTGCCAGGTGCTAATGTCCATATGTGTAGCATTTTGCATAATTTGCCTAATTAGCAGACTATTTAAGTCAAATCTCTAAATCAATAATATCTTTCTTAGTAAGCCACATAGACTATCTAACATAGTTTCAAGATCTTACCACCAATCCAATGTCTGAAATCAAATATGGATGCCATACATAATGAGGTCAATCGTAAAACGGTCATAACTCAGAAACCATTGATGATAGAGACTTAGTTTTGGTGTCTAGACTCATCTTATCAAGCCTGAGGAATCTAGCAAATATAGTTCCAAGATCATATCACCAATCCAATTGTAATCTGAAATCAAATATGGAATTGAAATACCAAGCTGCCAATCAGCAATCCACCTTGAAATTAATAGAGACTCAATAGGAAAAGCAGCAATCAATGACTATATAAATATAGCCAGGAGAACACTATCAGCTGATGGAGGCAGGCCTACATGGAAGCAATGGGATGAACCCAACGTTTAGTGTCAGCATATGGAAAATGTACATCATCACAAGAATGCTGCATGGGATGGAAGTATTGAAATCATCTAAAGCAGATATTTGTGCCCTTGAAAATTTCCAAAAAGAAAACATTGAAACAGCTACAACATCTTCCAGATCGCTGTGCAGACATTGTTGCTCTATTCCTTGTCGGAGCTGAAAAGATAGAATCGGCCTGTACCTGAACATATGTAGAAATACAGACTCCATAGAACATCAATTAGCTCAGCTAGCGACCAAACCCTTCAACAGTAAGAGCTGGTTTTCACACGTGAGACACCTACTCAACAAGTACGGCTTGCCATCCGCAACAGACTTACGCCAAAACCTGCCATCTCCATACATAGCAAAAATCTTGATCAAGAAACATGTTGACAATTACTCACGCATTATCATGTTAGCAGAAGCAGTCAAGAAAACGTCTAATAGGTTCTTGAATCTTCAATCGTGCAATATCAATAAGCCACACAATGTATGTACCTCAGTCGCATCAGATGTCCGAGATGTTGAACATGCATGAGTCACAGTTAAACTGCTAACTGGATCATACTTGCTGCAAGCCAATGGAGTGTGCTGCAACCAGAATGAGGTGGATCCAACGTGTATCCTGTGTGTGAATGCCCCATAAGATCGCGAGCATTTTCTCTGGAACTGCAGTAAATTCTCATCAGAAAGTGAAGTATGTATACAGAAGATGATAGAGATCCTCATGCAACATAACGAAGGTGCCCTAGCCATCAGGATACAAACTACAAATGAAGTGTTTCTGCAAATCCTGTTAGATGAAACGTTCCTGATAGATGACAAATTGCCTGAACACCACAGGCTATTAGCTGCAATAGAAGCAACATCAAGACGATATATTCAGAAAATACACCAAATACGGTCCTTTCTTTTCACATCACTTACTTTGTAAATATTTATCAGAAAACGTCGGAAGAGGGTGCTCCCAATTATATGTGAGGATGTCCAGCAAGCAACCAACCAACAAACCTATGGCCGCCGTGCATAATGAGGTCAATCATAAAAATAGTATGGCTTTCGAACTAATCATGATCAATCTATCAATAAGTATGCCATGTTTTTTTTGACAACTATGACTTTATCGTCTTCACTCTGAACGGAAATCGAGCCATTCATGTTATAGTTACAGAGTTTACACAGCATCTGGTGGGAATCATAAATCCTGGTAATGCTATTCCTGGTGTGATGCTGCTGAAGATTCTGCATCTGATAAAGGCAGAAACAGTAAACCTCTGCATCACTCAAAGATAGCTCCAGATTGAGCATTACACCGGACCAAAGAAGAAGAATCCACCAGAGCTCCCACAGGTTCATAAGCCTCAGACTGACAGCAAACATCTTTCAGTCTGTCAGTCAACTTATCCACCACACCCAGAACAAGGATGTGGCATATTTTTCTCAGCTTCACTCTGAGAACCCAATTGAATATCCTGAATTAAATGCTCTACAGGACCACGCTCTGGCTGACTTGAACAATCCCAAGACTCTCGGCGGCGTCTTCTGTCAACTCATCAACCACCCTCTGTCTCATCCGGACACTGACTAGCATAGCCTACCTTGACCAGACACTTGGACATGTTGCTCTACATCGTCTCATGCCTCATCAAATGTAGTGACCTTGTAGGATGGAAAAGTGTAGGTCTTAGACCAAGAATGATGCACACCTTGATGTCTTTCATTCATACAGTTGGATACAACATGAAAGCTACAGGTGCTGGGGAATTCATCACTACTTCGTACATAAGTCGCGCCAGCATCTTCAATGGAAAGGCATGGCTGAAGGCAATGCGAGCCTGTCATATGGTTGTCACCGCACTGATTCATGATTTCTTGCAGGAGGGAGAGAAAATTCATAAAGCTATTGTTGCATACCTCGAGAGGCAATATGTGCATCCTATTGGCAAAGTATGGCTGAACTGCTTTATCACTCCGGCCATGCGTGAACACCAATGCCTGAGTGCTGGAGGTGACTGGCTACTACAGCAGCACAAACTGGAGATGATGCTCCCGAATTTTTTTGCGGCTCCGCATCATCATTATGCATGGTACATCAGCTGGCATCTGCGAACAGCGTTGTGTGAAAGTGAGAAACAAAACTGTCTATCAACTGGAAGCCATATTCGTCTGTCTCCTGGTCGTTGGGCAGAAGAGGAACCACGAGTTACCTGTTGTCTTCCAGCATTTATCGGCTCTCCAGCACCTGTGGCTCCATCATTCATTGATGAGCATGACTGCCTCCAAAGGGGTAGCAAGTCGGTGCTGGTCAACCCCAACCCCCTCAGCATCATTATAAAGAACCCTCTTCCTCCCGACACTCTGCTGGTAGATGTCTCTCAGCTGCTCTACCACATTGTCTCGCCATCTTCAGGTATAGTGGGTGGTGTTGCTAACGGATTGAGATGTCGTCTCAGCAAATACAGATGAGCAGAAACCTATGCCATCTTTGATTCATATGATGGTGTCCGTGCAAAGGATCATGGGAGGCAGCGAAGAGCTATGGAGGGCTCGACTGGATATTAGTATTATAAAAAACAAGGACAACAAACGGTAACTCTCACAATTACTCTGCACACACGATCTTGGTAGCAACATTGAACTTGTGAGCCGAGCTGACAGTATTGTGCACCATAATAAAACAGCCATATCGCTCATCAGCTACATGCTCACTTTCACACAACGCTTCAGTACCTGCATCATCTTCACATTTCTCTTGATCAGATTGCGGAAGTCATCATGGAGGGATGCAGCAAAAGACTTCTGCATGCCCGCTCCAATCCCTATGGTATCCTGTACATGGACATGCTGCAAGCTGCGTCAGGTGTAGCTGGGATTGTGTGCATCATTAATGATGACACAGCCGCGTTCGAGCTACTTATGTACAGGTGCTGGAAAGCTGACGTCTCATGCCAGGCTCCATGCTCGACATGGATGCCACTGTCGCCAACCTTGGGGAGAAATGCAAGGGCATCGCAGGAATGCATGCGCTCTCAGAATGCGACACTGTGTCCTACACTAATGGCAAACATAAGGTATCCGCTCTGAAAGTGCTCACCCAGACTGACATCACTGGTTTAGAATCAGCTCTGGGAGAAGAGGATGCCACTCAGCGTGACCTGATAACAACTGGAACCACCCTCTTCTCGACTCTCTACTGCCAGAAGTGAGAGCGATTTAACCCTTTAACCCTCGAATTTATTCCCAAAAAAATTCAAATTTTCTCATATAAAATGTCCATTTGCAGAACAAGAGAAGACTATTTTGATAATTGGCCACTGGAATGGATGGCTTGGTAATCGAGCCAGTCATTCCAGTGGTAAACTTTTAAAAAAATAGTCTTCTCTTAAGCTACAGATAGACATTTCTCAAGACCACTGCAGGTGACCTTTTTACTGATATAAGTGTTAAAGGGTTAATGAATGCTGCTATGTATGGGATTTTTCACTAGACATCATTCTTCCCCTCAATCTCCAGAGAGCACATCCTCAAATGATGCTGTGGAAGACTGCGAACAAGGTCGACCCTCCTGCTCCCCAACTCACTGACTATAGATGGGATGTTCATGAAAATTACCATGTGATGCCAGTTCTGTCCAAGTAACACATTGAGCATAAAAAAATCCATGGAGTCATTAGCTGCATCTGTTGGGCGGAGGGGAAGGCACAAAGCTGGAAGTGTAGCTGTGCAGTAAATGGATTGGCATGTACCAGTTACTCTGTGTGTGAAGGCGGGGATGAGTGTTGTAACTCACTGACACAACGAGAGAGAGAGAGAGAGAGAGAGAGAGAGAGAGAGAGAGAGAGAGAGAGAGAGAGAGATAGGTAGATAGAGAGAGAGCGAGAGAGAGAGAGAGAGAGAGAGAGAGAGAGAGAGAAGAGAGAGAGAGAGAGAGAGAGAGAGAGAGAGAGAGAGAGAGAGAGAGAGAGAGAGAGAGAGAGTCAACCACATGCTTTTTGGGGCCAAAAGATGATGGTTCTTTGAATTGTAGGGGACAGCCATGCAAACTTATCACTAATGTCCAGTCCATGCCTCAGGAAAAAGAATCAGTAATGATCCATAGATCAAATTGATGAATAACAGAAATGCAGAGAAAGGTGATCATACATGGTCTGAATCACAGAAGTCTGAATTGGGGAAGTCGAGTTGGGTGATAATTTTCATACCTACATCCACTCTGGGAAATGAAGATATTGCTTAAATCAGAAGAGCACACGCGAGACCACAATCAGATAAAATAATTTACTATACTGAACCAAAAGAGTTTAACAACACTGAGAATATTACTGTATACATGTTATTCAACAAAAACAATAAATTGATACAAATATATGATTTAATTGATAGGTCATTTTCCAATTTGAACAACAGTCTCTTGTTACTGTAATGTTAGCATCGCCCCTTTAACACGGCATCATTCAATGGAAGGGTCCAATTTAAATAATGACACTGAGCTGTCAATACCGGTTGTGACATCCGCACGCATTAACCACCGCCGTACATCGCTTTCTCATGCTTCGAATTAAGCACCTGATGTCACGAAGGGGAATCACATCCGATTCCTGGAGCAGTGCAGCTTCCAGCTCCCGCACGTTGCGAAGATGTGGATGAGTCTCACGCACCATATGGCCAAGAATGTCCCACACGTGTTTGATAGGAGACAGGTCCGGTGATCGCGCTGGCCAGTCCAACACCGGAACGTTGTTAGCCTCAAGGAAATCACTGGTGACCCTAGCTGAATGAGGATGGGCGTTGTCTTGCTGGAACATAAAGTCTGCATGATGCTGCATAAAAGGGATGACAACAGGGGCGACAACTTCTTCACAGTAACGTTGAGCCGTTAAATTTCCGCGAATCACAATAAGATCTGTTTTGCCATTTTCATGGATTCCAGCCTACACCATGACACTGCGCCACCGAATCTGTCGTGCTGAATGATGTTGGCTGCATCATACCATTCTCCTAAACGTCGCCAAATCCATTGCCTACCATCCGCCACATCCACACAAAAACTCGACTCATCACTGAACAAAACGTGGCTCCATTGTTGAGCATGCCATCGTTGATGAGTTCTTGCCCATGCAAACCGATTCTCGATGTGACGCTCTGTAAGCGGAACAGCAACAAGTGGACGATGGGCATGCAGTCCAGCATCATGGAGTCTGTTTCGCACAGTTTGTGCATGCACTGTAGTGCTGGTAGCGGTGTGCAAATTACGGGACAGCCGCGGCGCAGTCTCATACCTGTGGCGTCATTTATATCTTAATGACTGTATTAAATATGATAGTGATTTACTTATCCACATCCCACACAATTGACTTGTTAGGATTATCAGTTCATGTAATGTGCTGTCATCTTAACGTTGCATGGCTATCAATGGTTTAATCCACCGACTGGGTCTAGTTCCGGTCTAAAGGCATTCATCATCTCGGGCTTGTGCCCAAACCATGGTTCCGACGTCATTTCCATTTGTCATCTTGTCTGTGCTTGTCCGCGACTATTTGCTGCATCATATGCATCATATGCGGGGAGTTTCCTGTACGATTCACTATTGACTTAATACCTCCTTGATCTTTTCTTGACAACACGGTATAGGAAGATAAAGGAGAAATAAGTTACCCAAGGATCAGATCCATACTTGAGATAAATATCAACA
Source organism: Chaetoderma sp. LZ-2023a (assembly GCA_034401795.1). NCBI lineage: Eukaryota > Metazoa > Mollusca > Caudofoveata > Chaetodermatida > Chaetodermatidae > Chaetoderma > Chaetoderma sp. LZ-2023a. Next base: position 18,204,836 of record CM067360.1, on the reverse strand, counting down.
TAACTAGCGTATGATCAATTGGTAGGCCAATCCCCACTCTGGATAATAACAGACCGTACAGTTTATTTTCATTACTACAACTCTTTAAAAAGCCCGCATACGATATCACATCGCTTATGATCATGTCGATAGTCACTTACAGGACTGGCAGTATGATCAGCGAATGAAAAGAAGAAGAATATCACATCCTTAACGACTCAAACTATCTCATCTTTATATTACAGTGATGGGCTATTCCCTTCCCTTCTCCCCTCAGTAGCATACAAAAGGTCCCATATGATGATGATGATGATGATGATGATGATGATATTGTAATTTCCTCCACTATCCGGAAAACCGCTGTAGTAGCATAGTTGTGGCAGTCCTGTAATCGAACACACATGTTCATCCTGTCTGTAGCGATACAACCAGAGCCGGCTCAAGGTGAACTAGGCACTGCCTAGGGCGCCAGAATTTAGAGGGGCACCAAAGAGGGAGCAGAGCGCCACTCACAACCCAAACTACATGTACTCAAAGCAAATAAGGTTTCTAAAAAATCCACACTTAGGACAATAGCCATATTTCGCTCTAGAAATGCAGTAAATGCCCTCTCAGAGCATCTGGATTTCAAATATTTTGGGAGGAGGACCCCCAGATCCCCGCTTAAAGGGTGGTTCTTTGCTTTTGCCTAGGGCACCAGTACCCATAGGGCCGGCCCTGGATACAACGGATTGTCCAGGGTACATATAAGATGGGTAGATTGTATGTTGTCAGTTTTGGTTGGTTGGTGATCTATTGGGAGATGATCTGGTCTACCAGAGGAACACAATATTCGGCATGTAGATCTAGTTTGGTTGTTTGAGTATCGAGTTCCTCTCTCTGTGTAAGGCATAGCAGAGACATGTACCGATCTCTTCGATTCCTGGCTTCAAGTCATTGGGTATGAACGTGTTCCCTGAGCAGTCTAGTAACAGTTGTGTCAGCTCAAAGGGATATGCCATAATTCTCATAATTATACTAGTTTCTATTTTTCCATCGGTCATTCTTTTTTTAAGATCTACTAAGTATGGTGTTCTAATAGCTCCAAGTGATGGACATGAAGTGATGAAGTGAATGCAGTCTTCTGTCCCTGTATTGCAAAGGGGGCAGTCTGTCTTCACCGTGTGCTGACTGAACTTATTTCTGTTAGCTTGTTGAATGTATGTCCCAATGAGAATTTTACATTTAATTGAGGCTCTAGTAATAGAGTAACAGTTACAGCCGGCATTGTCCCAGATTGGATGAACGTTGCCTATCTTCAGGTTATCGATGTTCAGATATTTTAATGATGTCTTTTCACGTGTTGTTGCCTATAGTCTATTCTCCCAGTAGATATTAACAGTCTTTGATAATACTGTCTTCCACTGACATTTTGTGATGGTTTCTTCCAATAGGTCATAGCGAGATGCTAAGTTATATCGCTGCAGAATATCTTTTACGCTGCTGAACCAACTGTGTGATGCTTTGGTTTTGATGGCAAGCTGGCGTTCCGCAATTCTGCGTTTGATGGAGTCCCTATACCTGATTATATTGCCAAAGGCTGTTAATATTATTTTGTGTATCTCAGCTTGAAGTGAAATTACGCCCAATAATAGGTATAATATAATATAACATATAATAATAGACCACTCCAAACCAAATTTTAACAAGACGCCCAAGGGGCCTTTATCGTTCACCTGGACTATAGTCATTTCAACTAGAATGGTCATTAACCACCACCAGCCACATCATGAAGAACCAGAGGTTCCAGCACTTAGATAAGTGCTACCAGATCAAGGATGTATATATGTACATTGTAAATTGTACATATACCACAGCAAACCTAGAATACAAACATTAAAAAAGTTAATTCAACCATTATCCGAGGATTGCACAATCAACCACAGTAATGTAAAAAAAAAAAAGATCAGCAATAGGCCAAACATGGCCTTCAACGTCGCAACAGATGATGATGATGATGATGATGATGATGATGATAACAATAAGTAGAACTCTAATAAGTTGACCAGACTTGTTACAAGAAAACAGAGGCCATGTTTCTTTATTATTATTATTATTATTATTATTATTATTATTATTATTATTATTATTATTATTATTATTATTATTATTATTATTATTATTATTATTATTATTATAATCATCATCATCATCATTTTACGAGGCATAAACCACTGGCTTGTTATTCCCTCATTGTTTTTGCTGTAGTATTGTAGTATGGTTTGCTCAGTCCAATTCAAAAGTTCTTTCTTTGATATCTAGTTTGTTCTGAATGATTTGACTGTTGTTGATTAATTAAGTCTCCTCCAAACCGTTAAATTCAAGAGTTTAACCCTTACCACCCGATGTCAATATTCTATCTTTTGCTGTGTAAATAACAAAGAAACAGGTGTACATTTCTCAGCAGTTTGGTTGCTGATGTTGATGTCTACGACAGCAACATCCTCCACCAAATTTGCCGAAAAATGAACACCAGACCATCTTTTAATTTAATATGAATAATTAAAATTTTGACATCAGAGTGGCAAGGGTTAACACTGATTTGTGGAAATGCTGTGGTGCAGATGTTCCCCGTGTCGGCTGCGGTGTGCTGCCTACACACACACACACACACACACACACACACACACACACACACACACACACACACACACACACACACACACACACACACACACACACACACACACACACACACACACACACACACACACACACACACACACACACACACACACACACACACACACACACACACACACACACACACACACACACACACACACACACACACACACACACACACACACACACACACACACACACACACACACACACACACACACACACACACACACACACACACACACACACACACACACACACACACACACACACACACACACACACACACACACACACACACACACACACACACACACACACACACACACACACACACACACACACACACACACACACACACACACACACACACACACACACACACACACACACACACACACACACACACACACACACACACACACACACACACACACACACACACACACACACACACACACACACACACACACACACACACACACACACACACACACACACACACACACACACACACACACACACACACACACACACACACACACACACACACACACACACACACACACACACACACACACACACACACACACACACACACACACACACACACACACACACACACACACACACACACACACACACACACACACACACACACACACACACACACACACACACACACACACACACACACACACACACACACACACACACACACACACACACACACACACACACACACACACACACACACACACACACACACACACACACACACACACACACACACACACACACACACACACACACACACACACACACACACACACACACACACACACACACACACACACACACACACACACACACACACACACACACACACACACACACACACACACACACACACACACACACACACACACACACACACACACACACACACACACACACACACACACACACACACACACACACACACACACACACACACACACACACACACACACACACACACACACACACACACACACACACACACACACACACACACACACACACACACACACACACACACACACACACACACACACACACACACACACACACACACACACACACACACACACACACACACACACACACACACACACACACACACACACACACACACACACACACACACACACACACACACACACACACACACACACACACACACACACACACACACACACACACACACACACACACACACACACACACACACACACACACACACACACACACACACACACACACACACACACACACACACACACACACACACACACACACACCCTGCTACACCTAGCATTTGTTTGCATGCTGACTTGTGAAGGCTGTGGTTGGTCTTATTGCTGTTGTTTTCATTTTCTGTGTTTGTCGCTATCCGAATCTCCTTCTTTAGCTAGTGTCTCTTCATGCTACCACAAAATGTGGACGTGGAAGCAGAGACTTATCTACCGATCATTCAAATCGCTACTGGGCATGTTTTATCGATACACATGCTACTCCAAGATAAGGCCTCTGTATTGAAAGAATTGCAGTATGACTGCGATTGTATACATATGCCTCTTCAGTCGAATTCTTCTTCTTCTTCTTCTTGCGTTCATCTTTCTCATGCCAGTAATCTTAGACTGTTTTCCTTATTTGGTGCATGAAAGCTGAAATGGTCATCAAACTGTCTCTGTCTCCTCTGATCTTCTCTTCAAAAGATACTTGAATAGGCCAGAAGCTTCTTCTAGCCTGTTCATATCGCTGGCAGTGCTGCAAGAGATGTTCTGCTGTTTCTTCTGACTGCTGACACTCACAAAGTTGGGAATCTGTAATCTTGAGACGGTGAAGATGTGCATTGAGACGATTGTGACCAGTCCTCAATCTGAAGATACGTGTCTGATCCTCCCTACTGAGGCTGTGTATTGCATCATTATGCTGCCTGCTGGTGGTTTTTGTGGCTTTAATGATATGCTTCAGTTCTTCAAAGTCAACCTCACGGTTGAATTGTTCTTTATTTTACCCTTCCTTAGCCAGTTGATAAGCTTTGTCATTTCCTAATATGCCACAATGCGAGGGGGTCCACTGTAAGTTGACATTTTTCTCCTTAGTCAGTTGCGTAAGATTTTCATGAATTAAATGTGTACTTTCCTTTCCACTCTCCAGTGCCTGGAGCACTGAGAGGGAGTCTGTCAGGAAGACAATATTTTCATTTCTGGTTTTTCGTTGTATCAGCATTTGGCTAGCTAAGATCAGTGCCTAGATTTATGCAGTGTAATTGCTACAGTGCTTCCCTGTGGGCAAGCACGAGTCTGTTATATCTCCACATGGAAACCGAATGTGAGCACCTGCCCCTCCATTCTTGGCAACCTGGATAGCTGATCCATCTGTATAAACATGTATCAACTCTTCTCCAGGGTAGTTTTCTGCAATATAACTCAATGCAAGAACTTTGTTTGTCACCTGTGCTTGATCTCCCTTGCTTTCAATCCCTGGAATCGAGGGCCAGATTGAAATTGTCTTTTCTATTTCAGAAGCTTTACATGGTTCCCTCTCAGAGATAGCAGTTGTGTTTCTACATCTGGGGAAGGTGTCCGACTCTGTTTCTTTCAATTTTCTTTGAGGTTAATCAGAAATTATTCATCTTGAGCCTTCCTCTAGACATTTGGTGAGTCATCATATGCATGGGATGGTGAGGCATCAATTTGAATTTCTCGTATTGAATCCCGGCCTTGATTTCTCGTGTCTGCTGGAGTGGCTGGATATTGGTAAGTTCTTCCATCGCTGCTATTGGAGTGGTCTTCATAGACCTGTTATGATACGAAGAGCCTGATTTTGTACCTTATCCAATGTCTGGAGGGTGCTTGTAGCAGCTGTCATCCATGATGATGAGCCGTATTCGATGATTAGCCTAACTGATCCAGAGTAAACCTGTTTCAGAATTTTCATGTTAGCTCCCCATTTTGTTCCAGAGAGCTTCCGCATAACTGCCAGTCTTCGCTTGGCTATACCTTCAGCTTTTCTGCGAGAAAATTATCCAAGATGGCCAGCAACCTGTTTATCCGACAATTTTGAAAATTGTAAATTTGAGATCAGAATACCCAAAAACATATATAAAACCAATTTCAGCCTCAAAATTAATCAAATAAAAAAGTCCAGTATCGCCGCCAAACACGCTATATTTTGATTGACCAATGGCGGCCATGTTTTTTTACAGATCAACTTCGCTTGAACAAACTCTAATGGCCCTTATTCCATAATCATATCTCCCAAACTTCGGCCCGATCCCATCAGTGGTTCTAGAGTTGTTTTCGAAAAAACCAGATCATCCAAGATGGCCGTCAACCCATTCAGTTAATCAAGTCCTCTTGAACAAACGTTGTTTACGTCTTTCCATAGATGAGGTTTCATGAGCTTTGAATCGATTCCCCAAGCAGTTTCGGAAAAGAAGATTTTTAAAGATCTTTCCTAAAATCCAAGATGGCCACTGGCCAAATTGGCCCATCGGCTTCATTTGAACAAAATTTTATCCCTATGCCCTAAGGATCCTTCCTGCCAAATATAATTGAAATCGGCCTAGTAGTTCTCGAGAAGACATTTTAAATTTGCTATTGCTTTAGTATGGGCGCCTTTGACGGGAAAATAATCCAAGATGGCCGCCAAGCCATTAATCCGACAGTTTCAAAAATGGCAAATTTGAGCTTAGAATAAACCCAAAAATACATAGAACCAGTTTTGGCCTCAAAATCCATCAAATAGAAAAATCCAATATGGCCGCCAAACATGCTACATTTTGAATGGCCCACAGCAGCCAGGGTTTTTTTACAGATCAACTTCGCTTGAACAAACTTTAATAACCCTTAGTCCCTAATCATATCTCCCAAATTTTGGCGCGATCCCCTTAGCGGTTCTGGAGAAGTCATTTTCGGGAAAACTAGGTCATCCAAGATGGCCGCCGAACCATTTGGTCAACTAAGTCCTCCTGGCTTGGCTTACGTCTTTCTCTAGATGAGGTTTCATGAGTTTTGAATCGATTCCACCAGTGGTTTCAGAAAAGAAGATTTTTTAAATCGTTTCCTAACATCGGCTGAAATCCAAGATGGCCAGCGCCCAAATTGGTCAATCGCCTTCATATGAACAAACTTGAATCCCTATGCCCTAAGGATGGTTCCAGCCAAATCTAATTGAAATCGACCCAGTGGATCATGAGAAGTAGTATAGCCGGTAGTAGAAAAATACCACCTCCCTCCACAGGCAACCGTTCCATGATCCGCGGCTCCCACCGCCCTCTCAATTCCTGAGGCATAGGGTCATGGGCCACACAAATACATACAAGATACCCAGGCCCTACTGAACCACACCCATCAGCCCAAGGTTTAAGATCTCGATATAGACTTTATCAAACATGCATTATAACACATGCAAATGCCTTATGCGAGGTAAGCCTTTTCGATGCTTAAGGAACTGTGTTGGAGAATATTGTGCGACACACAATGCTCAGTTTCAGAAGGCTGCTGTTGAGCCGAAGCCATGCAGAGGATGCGGGGCAGGTATTTATACAGACTGTGGACTATGTAAAGCATGCAGGGGTCGTAAACATTCCAACAGAATGAACTACAAGAAGGTCTGTGCCAGGAGAAAGTTCAGTTTAGTTATGGAAGAACTTAAACATGTCATGCCACACATTTTGAGACAGGCCTCCACAGGGATATACACCACCTACAGGTACTGATCGCTAGCACCACACATAATAGGGTCTGAACGCCCATTTAGAGACATGCATCCACAGGGATATACACCACCTACAGGTACTGATCGCCAGCACCACACATAAAAGGGTCTAAACACCCATTTAGAGGCAGGCATCCACAGGGATATACACCACCCACAGGTACTGATCGCCACTTACTGTAATACTCTCGAAGATGGTCAGAAATGTTTAAGATCTAATATATAGACCTTGCATCATGGTTACTGTAACACCCTCGAAGATGGTCAGAAATGTTTATGATCTAATATATAGACCTTGCATCATGGTTACTGTAACACAGCTTCGAGTGATGGCAAAGCAATTCGGTCTTAGAGGCTATTCTAAGGCCCGCAAAGCCGACCTGCTCCAGATGATTGCACATGCCAATGCAGAGGAGTGGCGAAAGCGACTCCCTGTCCTTGCCGAGGAGTGGCTAAAGCGACTCTCCCGAGCAAAACAACAGGGAGGTTTCCGGTGCTCACCTCTGAGGATCCATGGAACCATCACAAGAAAGCACAGCTGCTCCGTGAGAGTCGTCAGTTGTATGAGGAGGTGAATGTCAGCTTACGGGCCAAAGCTGCAGCAACTCGGATGGCAAGCCATCCACAAGAACGCCTACCTCTTCTACCTCGGGACCGAGATCTGAAACCCTAGCCCGGAGTATGAGGCGAGAAGGTCAGCAGATTCTCAACAAGCTTCTCGGCGACAGGGAGACAGAGGAGAGAGGATGGCGAACAGTATGCTGGACATTCTTCAGAGGGCTAGAAGGAGACATTACAGGTCGGATCATGGAGAAGCTGTGGACTGTTCAGGACACCTTCTACCTTCGGTATACCCACACCTATCGAATCCGCCACATCGAAGATAGTAGGGTAATGCTCTTCCACAAGAATGCTCCAGGAAGTCCCTGGATGAATACACTAGGAGAGACCCAGACTTGGGTGGAGGGCAGAGAGCAAGCCCGCCTCGACCCGGACAATATCGATCGACCCAATACCATGTGGGCCTTCGTCAGATCAATCAACGTTGAGGTAAAGGTTGTCATCGACCGCCAGCCTCTGCTAGGGACAGGCCCCCTCCCGGTCTGGCTCCGATGGAGGAAGGGAATGGTGGCACTCAATACCTACACAGATAACATGTGCCTCTGGAGATGTCTAGCAGTCCAGCAGGGTGCAAGAGCTGATAGAAGTACAGCTCCTGCACGAGAGCTTGTTAAACAGTTCTATGGCCTGAACAGGCCTGTGGCTGACATACCAAAGACGTCCCTAGACCAGCTGGACAAGGTAGAGTTATTTGCGAAGACAGGGATTCGTGTTTATGAGCCCACTGAAGAGGGCATCTGGCATCTGGCATCTGACTAAGAAACCTGCTCTCTATCCGAGCGTCATGACCATTGGAGTATATGACCACCACGCCTTCTTCATTAAGGACATCTCCAAGCTGGCCCAGACTTTCAGCTGTGGGCACTGTCAAGACCCACCGTACAGAGAGTCTCACGATCGAGAGTGCCCACATACCAATCTCGGTATCAGTCGGCTGCTCCTTAGACTGTAGCGTGAGCTCGCCAGCTCGCCAGCTCACCTCTGCAATGCTAACTCCAAAGTGCTGATCTCAGAGTTCATGCAGGAGATCCAACTAAGAGCCTCCATGATCCGTGCAAGGGTTTGGTCACACTATCTACCCACAGACTTGGACAAGTTACCAAAACGACAGCAGCGACTTATCAATGAGTGGTGTGACCAGGTGCCTGTGCTCTGGTTCAACTCTGGGCAGTACGACCTGAACCTCATCAAGAAGTACTTCGTGGATGAACTTACTACTTCGTCCAAAGGAACGGTGAAAGTCGCCAAGAAGGCTAGCCAGACAATGTTCCTTATTACGCCTGAACTGAGGTTTCTCGATGTAATCAACTACCTTGGCCTAGGGGTTTCTTATGAGAAATGGATCAAAGCTTATGGTTGCATGCAACAGAAGAGCTGGTTACCTTATGAATGGTTCGACTCACCTGAGAAGCTTGACTATCCTGGACGACCTGATTATCCTGCGTGGTGGTCCAAGCTCAAAGGTGGTTACCTTCTTGAGTTGTCAGAGTGGAAAGCTTGTAAGCAAACCTTCAGAGATCTGGGATGAAGACGTTTGCTGACTGGTTGCAATATTACAACAACTTGGATGTTAGCCCGTTCATTGAAGATGCGAGAATTCTACACAGAATGAGGTTTGACATTCTGAAGGATGCGGTGTCACTTCCTGGTGTGTCGCTTCAGTACTTACTTTGTGGTGCTTCTGAACATGAGCCGGATATTAGCCTTTACTCTCCAGGCAAGGAAACTTACGAGATGTTAAAGGGTGCTGTTGTTGGGGGTCCGAGCATTGTGTTCACGAGATATCACAAGTCTGGGGTTACCCGAATTCGCCAAGGTAAGCGAGTATGTCAACGTCTCCTTGGTTATGATGCAAATGCTCTGTATTTGTCAACCATGGCCCAAGCAATGCCATGTGGTAAAGAAACTGTATGACGGTGGGGTGGGCGTGTAAGCAGTGATATTGAACGCTTTAAGCAGGATCTGCTAGCGGATCATTGGTTCGGGTTTTCTGAAGTGGCCATTGAGGTACCTAAAGTGTTATGGCCAAAGTTCGAGGAGATGTGTCCCATCTTCTATAATCGTGAGATCCCAGAAAAGGCTATACCTTCGGAGATGCTTGCATACCTTGATAAAACAGGTCGACAAAAGTCTACAACTAGTAAGCTCGTTGGTGCACTCTCTGTTAAGAAGAGGGTATTGTATGCACCAACTCTCAAGTGGTACCATGCCCACGGGTTAGAGATTACTGCTATCTATCGCACTAAAGACTACACCTCACAGAAACCTTTTGAATGGTTTGTAGACTCTGTTACTGAGGCATGTCGTACCGGGGATGTTGACAAAAGTCAAGCCTTGTTGGCTGATCTCTTCAAACTCCTCGGCAACAGTGCATATGGGAAGCTGAATGAGGCATTAGAACGTCATACCAACACGAGCTTCACTAAGGATGAATGAGCAGTAGACAGAGCCTTGCGTAGCGCATGGTTCGAGGATCTAGAGGAGATCGGTGATTCCTACGAATTGCAGAGCCGTAAGGGTAAAATCAGCATTCATCGCCCCTTCCAGGTGGGCATAGCCATATACGAGCTGGCGAAGCTGCGAATGCTCGAGTTCTACAATGACTTCCTCGACCGCTACGTAGCTCATGACAGCTTCGAGTACCTGCAGATGGACACCAATTCTGCCTATATCACCATAGCAGGCTCCAACCTCGATGAGATGATACGCCCAGAGATGCGAACGGAGTATGAGGCCTGCAAACGGGACTGGTTGGCATGGGACAAATGGTCTAACTGCACTCCGGGATTGTTCAAGCTCGAGTTTAAGGCACTCGTGGTATTGCTCTCTGCTCCAAGTGCTATTACATGGAGAATACAGACTGCTGGAACAGCAGAAACTTGCAAGTGAAATGCCCGACCAAAGGAATGTCTAAATGGCAGAATGACATCTCCTGGCAGAGGTTCTACAGCGCCCTCCATGGTGGGGTGGACAGAGCCACCAATTGAGGCCTACACATGCGCAACCAGGGTATGGTGACGTATGAACAGGAAAAAATCGGACTCGCCGCTTACTATGATAAGCGCCATGTGCTGCCAGATGGGGTCCATACCGAGCCAATCAAGTATCATGTTAACACCCTAGGGTGTGGTAGCTGTGTGCCTTCAGGGACTAGCTGAAGCTCTTCTACGACAAATGGTCGCCTAGGCACTCCGTGCTGGCATGCCAGGTAGTACAGTGTAGGCCGCCCCTCCGCCTCCACATACCTGTCAAGCCTGTGAACATCTATCGATCAGGTTGGATCTGTTGCTCACCGTCGACCACCTTTCAGCTCACCAGGCTCATACAGGTACCGATCCAGAGCATCAGGGGGTAGGCACTCCTCTCCTGCTCCTCTAGAGCTGTGACCAGCAGAGTGTCTGATAGCCTCTACCGGCTTCTTCCTGATTAGCCTAGTAACCTCGGCATTGGATCTCTCCACCACAGCAGGCAGCCCTTTCACCCATACTCTAGAACGTTCACTCGGCGCGGCCATTTCCTGGGCATATTGGTGTGGGAACAGTCTCTCTGCCAGTGTCTGATTCCACCGCTCAACGATAGCGTGGGCACAGTGATGCCCTACCTCGCCTCGCCTAACTGCCACACCGTGTTTCCACATGAGGGCTGCAGTCTCCCCTCTGAACTCCTTACCCTCATCCACCTGCAACAATTCCGGCCACTGGAGGGGATGTTCCGAAGCCTCGTAGACACCCTGGAATGCCTGGGGCACCTGGCCAGCTGATTTGTCTGTGAGCGGCACTGCCGCCTTGTACCTGCTGGCGACATCGACGATGGTGAGGTCATACTTTTAGGTCTTACGACCAACAAAGTCGTGTGGAAGGAATAGAACATCTGCCTGGTGAACTCTGTTCGGGACAGTGTCCTCGAAATGGGCATGCCTGATGTGCCATGGACGAGGTCTGTATATCTGCCACATCGCCTGGTGGCTGAGCCACTGGCTAACTGTCTCCAATATGAAGTTGTGGCCCCTGCGACGTGCAGCCTCGAGTAGTTGAGGGGCTCACGATAATATCCACCAGGCTGATAGTAGAGTTCCTCAAGAAAGACGGTTGATAAACTACCGCATTTCATCACTGACATCCACTCCCGTCCTGTCACGCATGGCCTGGGTGAACTCTAAACAGACGAAGAGATGGCCGTCATTCATTTGACCATCACTGAAGACCTCCTCAAACACCTCCATACACTGGCATCTAATCTCTGCTGGATCCTCACTGAACAGTAGTTTATCGACCAACCCTCGGAAGTTAAGGGACTTGACCAGTTCGTACAGAGATGCCATCCTTATATAGTATGGCTTAAATGTTCGGCGGACCAGATGGCCGCGAGCGCTATGGCAACATATGGTAGCCAAGGGCCTGCGACTCCGAAGAACGTACCTACTCCTGAGGCGATGGCTGTTATGGCTTCAGAAATCTTCTCCACGCCATGGAGAGCATTGTTGGCGATCTTGCGGATCATCTCACCAGCCTTCATTTTGAACAGAGCGATCAGAGCCCCAACTGCTGCCAGCAGACCGATAGAACCTTTTACGTAAGTGCGATAGATTCCTTCCGCTCTGTGTACTAGCTTGCAGGATTCAGGCGCTACATCATCATACTCACCTGTGGTCTCCACTACATCGTAGTCGTCTGCATCATAATCATCCTCCTCATCATAGTCCTCCTCATAGTACTCGTCATCTATATCCTCGACTGGATCAGCCTTTGGTTCATACATCGTTCTGGGGATCCGTCGCTGGGGCAGTTATGTAGTAGCTTTAAACTGTAGTCTATAGCATGGCCTCCGCAATCTTGAATGCGGGCGTGTTTGCCGTAGCGAACTGGGGACTCAGCTTCGCCGACAAGAAGGCGGCAGAGGTCGAGCGTGAGTGTCATAACCAGGAGAAGCTGTCTAAGGAGAAGGTTGAGTATAGCAAAGCCCTCGAGCATATGTGCCAGAGGGAGGCACGCCAACGCCAACTCCGAGCACAGGCCAACCAGAGCGTCAAAGAGGCAGATGAGTCTCGATGAGTACTATGAGGCTGTAAAGATATCTGAGCCAACGCTCGACTATGAAGCATCGACAGGTCAGAAGACACCAGAGCTTATAGAAGTGGTGGCAGCTGCAGCGGTGACGACAGGAGTCATGCTCAACACACGCTCAAGCTGAATACCTGATGTGTTCGACATGCATACCTTAGCATAGCCAAAGTAAAGTACCGTCACACCTAATGAGCGAGTCCCAGCTATGAGGGTTCCGATGTTGAAGCTGAGCCGGTTGCCCTGATTAGGTGGGATGTCCCAGCCCCCGAGGTGGTGACGGCCCTCGACTGCCGACTCGAGGTCGTCGCTTCTACTTGTTAGGCGCAGAAGTGCATATGACTTAGTTTTCTGTCTGTAGAGTTGGCAATCAGCCAGCTCGCGTACCTCACCAAGAACATTGGTCCCAGCAACCACAAGTTTGAAGTCGTCTAGCTTATCCACCTGCTGATGGATCCTCCCTTCTGAACCAGGACCGCAACAGCGACACAGTCTGATGCACCACAATGCAATGTCAGCTCTACCCGTTAGTTAGCTGTGGCTTGGACCTGCTGGTGTTCTCGCTCCACATGCACGATCCGCTGTTTGGAACCCGTTTGCTTCAGCTCCTGGTCATTCTCGTCATGCCAGAAATGAAGTCTTGGAGTATTCATCATCGCATCTGCGAGCTGCTCAGTGTACACCAGGAGGAGCAGTCTATCCTGCATGGCAGCCGGATTCATGTGTGTGTTTCTCGAGGAGGGTTAAGAGTGGAACTGCCACGGGCTACTCGACACCTGCCCATAGTTTGAATTCCGTGAACCCCTCATTGCACCCCCAGCGAAGTACCACTTTCCCTTCGCATAGAAGGTTGGTCCACGAGCCAGCGGACCAAGGACTCGGTACTCATCGTTCACATAGGTGGTGTCCATGGTGCTGTTGCTCTGCACGATCTCCCACCTGTTCAGAACCTGTGGGAGCTCTACCGTCTGTTCTATTGTGCTCTGAAGCTTGAACTCGAGTGTCATGCTCTTGATCTCGTGGACATGTGCCGAAATTGCGAAGTCATTGTACTTCCCAACAGCGGACAACGGGCTCTCATCATGTATACTGGGTCGAATGACCATCAGGCAGTCCTTCCGTGGGTCAGTGCAGTGCGATGTCGCGGGTGCGATGTCACGGGTTCAATGGCCCCATCTGGATGTTGCACATACTGCAGTATGTTTAATGTCTGGGTATATAGAGTGGTTAAACGGCTGCCATGTTTGGTAAAGTTCTCCAGCAGATTGTCTATAGGCAGCAGGACAAGTCGGCACGACAGCGACGGCGTGCACTGTTCCACTGTGACAGGGTCCGAGGACTGCTTCGTGACATCAACATTATCCACGAGCAAGCCAATGTCACACCTCTGTCTGATGCGTAGATCCTGGCCGCCATAGAGGAAGGAGCGCCAGCTCGTAGTACAAAAGAACTCCTGACTCGGATACTCTACCGGAAGTTTGACAGCACCCAGGGCAGGACCATCGACTTACCTCCTGTGGCCCAAACCAACAGTCCTGTTATTCTAGCTCTCCAAAAGGTGAGGGTCTACCCCAAATATCTACTAGCAGTCGGGAAGTGGGCTGCTGTATTTAGCCTCCATAGCCAGGAAGAGCTAGATATGCTGGATAGCCTCTAGTCTGGAGCAAATAACTACTTCAGGGAGGAGGTTAGTGCCGCTGTAGTGGAGAGCCATGACACCGGTCATGCAGAAGGTACTCAGGATGGGTTCACTGTTGGCTGCAAGGAGGCTGTTGAGCACATCTTCAATGAAGAAGGGCGCAGGAGTTTGGCCAGTGATCTGGCAGCATTTCTGAAATTCCCAGATAACTACCAGGATTACCTCATCAAATCCGCTCGCAAGTCAGATGCTCATTGCGCATGGACAAAGTGGATCTTCCGTGAGAAGTTCCAGAAGAAGAGAGCCCTAGACTCTGACCCTCAGTGGGTAGAGTTTAAGCGACATGCTTCTGATGAAACTGACGAAGTTCCTCTAGCTGCTGACGAAGTTCCTCAAGCTTCTGACGAAGGTCTTCAAGCATCTGACAAAGTAGCAGAGACCACGGACGAAGTAGCGGAGACCGCACAGCCTTCTGATGAATGAAAAAGTTGTGGCAGCTGCGACAGTCTGTCAGCGATGACGCGTAGAGCAGGCTAGTTTCCTAGCTGGATTCAACTTGTCGGTGAAGGTCTGCACCTTTTCCAGAGATGCCTTGAAGTGTGACAGCTCACCTGTCTCCTTGTTGCTGAAGATGAAGCGGTACAGCTCAGCTGCCCTCTGTACACCTGCGATAAAGACCCCTTTGGTCTCCTTGAGGGTTAGGCTGTCATATATGGTCTCGAGCAGGGCACGTCCACACTTGTAGCCGAAGTATAGCAACCGGGCATTGTGGCGTGTGTCTGGTGAGATCTCGCGGGTGTACTTCTGAAAGAGGATGAAGACAGTTATCTTTGTGTGCCGGATGCGCCTGGTGATGTTGCTGAGGTAGGTGACTGTCTTCTGGTCCATTGCAGGGTCATCGATAACTAGAACAAGTGGTTCTGTCAGTCGGGCTGCCAGCAGCTTCTACATCCGTGCTTGCAGGTTCTGCGTCCTGGTGATTGGGCCATTGTACCATTGATCATTACTGTCAACCGCCTCAGTGGCGGAGTCAGACACCAGAAAGATGTATTGACAGTGTAGATGTTCAGGCAGGAGAGCCCGCAGCAAGATGTTTCTCCCGTGTCCTGATGGGGCAATGATCAGCACCACCAGGCCAGTGTAGCTCGCCGGGTAGTGTCGGGCCATTCCGATGTCTCATGTCGACTCGCCGTGCCGCAAGTGCACGACGCATGATGACGCTGGTTAGCATCGTCTCCAGAGTGACGGGCCTTGAACGAGACTGCCCTGCCGGAAACAAATACCAGCTCCTACGTCCAGTGGAACTCAATCGTTCCAGTGGGGCCATGCGACCATCGTCTGGTTTTCAAACAAGAATTAGTTTAGGCCGCAACTGGCCGATATCTACTTAGCTATTAGACACGGCTGTCATGGAGAACAGATGCCCGAGGACATCAATACTGTAGACAGCGCTCATACATGTTACTTAGCGGGATCTCCGAACTGGGTGAGAATCTGGACATTCCGCGTCGCAACCACATGAAACATCGCAAGACATGGTTTACATTTCACGGAAGCATGTTAGGCCGTATCTCCTATTGTTATGGTGGGGGTATGAGAAATGGATGCACACGTTGAATGTCCTTCCCGTAAGGGCGTGGCAGATCTATATATCATACCCAGACATTTGAACAGAATTTTGTGAGCATACGTATCTCGCCCGTCACCGGCTCCTATGGAACTAACCGTTTAACCTATCGTTAGGTTTATACACAAGTTGCCAGTTTTGCACTTCGGTGCGGGAGGATTGTTAGTAAATATAATAATAATTAATACATATGTTTTCGCAGTGCTTTCCTACATTGGCTTAAGGTACTATCTACTAAGTATCCGAAGATACATGGGAGTGTGTGATACCGCATCCTAGCCATCACCGCTCGGAAACCCCAATAGTTTCCCAGTCAGATCAGCCCATGGTGCGGATAGGGACATCCAAACAATTAAGAAGCCACAAGGTTAACAGGAATATGAAGAGACAAAATCTTGGAGTTATGAGTCTTAACGGAGTGCGGGGCTAAATTATCGCACTACCGGAAGAGAAGAGTATATTACACAGTATGTAAGGATGAAAGTGTCTCTAATCATTCTGAACCTATCCTATCGAGCTGAATAGAAAAGGTGTTAGTCGGTAGCATGCCGGGCTAGACAGAGTTATAGCATGGACAGCGACCTCAGTGAAAAATTGTTGGTGGCAGGAGAAAGTGCTGCATATATAAATGTTGCTGTATAGTGTTTTCTACGTGCCCTGCAGTCCTACATTTTCTATAACTAAACAAAACAAGTTAACGGATGGCCACTGGCCATATACATACATAATCTAACCAGAACAAGCAATACGGTGTCAAATGATTACGGTAGATATACTAGTACAGGTCAACGAACCTACTATAGTGCGGTTAGCAACACATTGAGGAAAATGATAATAACTATTAACAAATACAGAAACTATAACTATCGGTCCTAAGACCGTTATGGTTCTTTTTAGTCATCAGAACTGTTTTTACCGAGATGAGATAATTAAAAAAAAAAAGACCCCGTATATAGAGAAATAATTAAACTGTAAAGTATAGTTACTTGAATACTTGATAGCCATTCCCAAGTAAGGCTACGGCGTTACTGAAATTGATACGTCAATCCGCAGTCGTCGTGAGATGATGCGCTTTCCGGAAGCTGGAAAGTTTCTGCAGGCTGGTTCCCGCGAGCTGTTGTCCGCAAACACGATTTCCGCAAGAACGTCCATGGCGGGGGATCATCGCTCAGCACTGTAAGCCTATTAGAATGTCTAATGAGCAGTCAGCAAAAGATACGATAGTACTACGTGGTGAAGAAAGTTCCCGTACACCGATGGTACGGATGGAAAGTGTAAACAACCCGATCACTAGCGGGGTTGTCAGATGCGGATGAAGATACAAAACAAAGCATCACGGTGCTGGGTACGTCAACCAGCTCTGAAGACGCACTGGGCAGAGTTCACTTGCTACGGTCAAAAGTCAAAAGAACCTACACGATTAGTGCGGCGGCGTTTGAAATACCACTTTTAGGCGTGGCCGGCAGATCCGGCGAGTCATCCATCAAAGAATATCCTGCCTCTACATCTGTTGATTCACATATTCAGGCCACAAAGGCCTCACCGCAAGTTTGTGTTCTGAATGTAGATGTAGTATTCGTGAACGTTTATCAAAAATTCCAAACTACTCCCGTAAATGGGGAGTTACAAAATCGTTTTAGTACGTTGGGTTGGAAACTGTACACTACGGGATAAATACCTGACAGATAGCGAAGAAAGATGCGTGTCACGCTTGATAATAGTTGGTACAGCTCCAACCTGTTCTGCCACTGGCCGAAGATTCTCTCGATCTCTGGATCGCTTCTCCTTTTATACTCTCCGTGACATCACAGGCGCAGGCTTCGTCCAATCATCGTTCAAGCAACAGCCAATCAGAGCGTCACTAATAATAGCGTCGTCGAACGTTCTAGAACATTCTAGAAGCTTTACGTCCACGTGGTTATGACGTCACGGCAATATTTTGAAGATAATTCAGCCATTTCTCAACCGATTTTGAAATGGTTTACAGTTTTGTAAAGCCCGTCGAATTCTGGTCCTGATTAATGCCAGATTTAACGGGAACAGGCAATCATAAGCATTACAGAATTCCAGCTCGGTACACTAAAAGCGCCATTCTATCTAGGTCACAACTATGCGCTCCATAGAAACAGCGTCCTGACGCACGCATGCGCATAATGCGTTGTAATGAACTTAGTCGTTTTTCGACATGCTCTCTCTCCCATAGGCCTGTATACGCTTATAGCTCTACTCAGAGGGGCATGTTCAGGAAAGTAATCCTAGATGAGTGGCGCGTACCCAGCTTAGCTGGTACGGCCAGTACCCGACCGGTCGATCCGAACTACACCAGCATCGGCCGGCCTACTGTCGAATGGTACAGACATGCGTGCGGAGGATGGTTAGCACTTGGTCGGCGGTAGCCTCGTCCATATCTGGGATACTAAACGGCAGTACTTCCTGCACTAGCTCTTTCGCCTGCAGAGTGGGGAATCCTGCACCTCCGGCGGATACGAAGGGTGCGATGGAGGCGTCAAGCATGAAATCCCAGCAGCAGCTGAGAAGATAGCGTAGAGGGCCTGTGTCAGCACCCACAGTGTCTAGTGCATCCAGTATCTGTATGATACATGCATGGGAAGCCATGACTATCCTGTGGTCTTAAACGGCAAATTCAAGAGCCCTGACCCCTTCACCTCTGATAGCCAGAGGATCATCCTGCACCTCCGGCGGATACGAAGGATGCGATGGAGGCATCAAGCATGAAATCCCAGCAGCAGCCGAGAAGATAGCGTAGAGGGCCTGTGTCATCACCCACAGTGTCTAGTACATCCAGTATCTGTATGATACATGCAAAGCCATGACTATCCTGTGGGTTTACTTAGGCGTCAAACCAAATAACCCTGACTTCTTCACCTCTGGTAGCCGGAGGCTGTCGACAGCACCTGCACCTGTTTGGCCGTCGACAGTAATACTGTTCAGGCTGAGGGTGCCTATCGTGAGATTCCCTCCATCCTGGATGAATGTGGTCCGTGGTCTCAGGAGATCCTTAACCAGGTCCTGTGCATAGGACTCAGCCATAACCTTGATGGCTCCAGCCTCATCGACTCTGAGCATACCTCGCATTGTCGCCCTATGCTTGATGCCCATCCCCTTGTATACAGTCTTGGCCTTGTTAATGGCCGATTGTCCTACCGTATCAGTGATCCCAATGAGATCTCGGGCTGGGATGGTAGCTCGGATCTCCCGCGGGTCTCCCTTCTCAACGAAGTCTAGGAAGGAGATAGGGGCAACAGTGTCCTTTGAACCGAGGCATGCCTCGCACAAGCTCTTTGCTTTCTAGGTCTGTGAGTGACAGAGTCATAGTCATATACAGACGGCTTAAACCTACTAGTCATACCCCCAGTGAAATTGTTGGGCATAGGAGGACCACGCAGTCGGCCAAGGGAATAGGTAGCAGTGCTCAGGGTACTGGCCCTCTCTGCAGGGCCACGCCTTGTTGGCGATCCACCATTCCCAGACATTGGCAATCCTCAGTCCACGTGTTCGACTATGGGCTACACACCTCCCTCCGGCATGCCAGGCCTCATATGCTGCAGGGGTCTCGTGATCAATCTCTCACTATTCAGAGGGGTTCTCGGCCACCCCACTCACCACTGTAGCGAGGACAGCTGTGGTGGCTGTAGCGAGGACAGCAAGAACCTTACTTACCCCTGTCATCTTCAGCACGGCCACATTCGCCGCCACGTTACTGGCGACATGGACAGCCAGAGGTTTTACTTTGGTCAGTAACTTCTGTGTCTTGGTTCGCAGCAGGTTCTCCACCTTCTGAAGACTCGCCTGGCTCTCGGGCAGTTGCTTCACGATCTGTACCATTGACGTCATTGTTTAAGCACTGAGTATACAATGCGGTTAAACATCTGCGTCCCCTGTCGAGAGAGCTAATAAGATCTTCCCAGTCTGCGTCTGCCAGGTGGCCTGGTTGGTACTCAGGAATATTCATCCCTCTATTGAGACATCTTAAACATGTCCGGGCTCACACTATGCGAGAAGTACTATGATGTCTTCCGGAGGGAGTTGAAGGACTACAAGAAGAAGAAACCAGATGAGCTCGCTCAGCTCTCCGGTGCTGAGATGACAGAGGAGCTGACAGCTGTGAAGCTCTATCTAGGATTTGGCAAGGGACAGATTTGCTTCCTCGAATACCTTATCATGGACGGGAGCATCGTCGAGCAGCTCCTGCGAGCTAAAGGCTTCTACAAGGATCAGGAGTATCTGTCAGATGCGTTCCAGCAGTTGCAGACAACCATGGCCTCACCGGACTCAGAGCTGAACAAGGCTCTGCCATACAAGCTGTTAAAAGGATGCGCTGCCGAACCCTCCAGCCCTTGGATGTGCATGTTGGCGGCGGGTATAGGGGCTGTAGGGCATACCAAGCTGGTTCAGTGTCTCACCGTGGTCCCCACTGCTACTGTAGAGAGTCAGGATAGTCTTATAGCTGATTTGCTAGTGGTGGAGTAGGCTGATCCCGAGTGCCACGATAGCTAGGCATGACACCACATGTAGAGCTACCACGGGAAGCGGTGTCATGTCGACTGGCTGCACTGTCGGGGCGCCTGTAGCTGCCATGTCGACTGGCTGCAGTGTCAGGGTCGGAACGACTGTATGGCTCATACTACGCGTAGGTGCGTTGATGGCAGTGTTGAAGCCAAAGTGGACACCGGGGGAACTCCCCTCGACTATCATGTTGTTATAGCCCCTGACTTGGAGGTCCTCAATGTTCACGATCATGTTGCTCAGAATCAACCGTAGGTGTGACGAAATAGCAACGTCAAGTTTGCGACAGGCCTTCTGCATCCCCTGCTGGAACTTAGCAATAATCCTACTGGGGTCTACCATGATGATCATATCCTCAACGAGACTGATGAACATGGCCTGGACCTCTGCTCCGCTGACACCATCTATGGAATGCCGCAGCTGGATCTGTGCCGTAAGGAGGCAGTAGCACAGGGCTTCCAGGGACTGGTTGATCTGAACGATCCCTGCTGGTGTGAGGCCTGAGGTGGTGTGTGGCCCAAAGTACTTCCACACATCTGGATAGTCCTGCCGCAAGCCAGTGATGTGCATATTTTGCACCAGCGCTCCAAGGTTGGAGTCTGGATCGAACGAGAATGTCGCTGTCTTCCGACGGCCTACTCATTGGTGGGTTCGATAGGGGGAATCCTGAGTAGTCATGTCTCGGGTCACCGTACATAACCCCTAGACCACTGTTGCCACCATCATGCCACCGATAGTCTGGGTGAGCGCTAAACTCTCTCAGTAGGCTGCTGGCCGCTGAGACGCTATGACTGTTGAGCTGTGGGTCGAAGGCATTTGTATCAGGGAGGCTTGCTCCCAGCTCATGGAAGATTCATCGCACTGTGACGTACACGTGGAATCTGAGACAGCTGGCAATGAGCACAGCTTCGGGAGTACCAGAATTGGAGTGAAGCAGGGTGGAACTTACTCCACATCCTGCCGTGGCACACCACACGGCAAAGTTCAGCTTCTGATTCCAGTATGAGAGGCTTGGAGCAGCCATCCAAGTATGAGCTTGCTTCGCATCCTTGATGGTGATGGGGCGGTTGGTCAGCAGTCATGGGTTGACGGAGAAGCTGGTTCGGGACCGTCCATCCACTGTGATGGAGAATGGTGTTAGCTCTGGTATATCATCCAGTAGACTTCTCAGGCCAGTCAAGGGTGTACCCAGGAGGGGCGGTTGGCTCTGGATGACTGTTGTGAGGTTCAGTGGGAAGGCCGTCTATACGGGTGTTCTTAAAGCTACCGCAGCACACTATTTGTAGTCGTCTCGACTCCAGAGACCAGCGAGGCGACCTCGCCGTAACATCTCGTTTTTTAACTCCTCCATATCAACCGGCGCGCTGGAGCCTTGGAGGTATTGCTGTCGCACTTTAGGTTTCTCCATGCGGTACAGGGCTTGGACCTTCAATATATGGTGGTACACTTCATCGGTGACCTGGCCATCCTCGAGAGCTTTGCTGACAGATTCGTCGATAGTCCGTAGCATACTCTGTGCCAGTGCCACGTACTTAGCATGCTTCTCCAGCCTCCTTGTGATCTGCCGCTGCCTCACCCCCAAGCCCGTGGCCAAGACAGTGGCGGCTAGCGTCACGCCACCCAGCAGGATGGCGACGATGACCCCCACCCCTGTAGCGAGAGTGTCCACAGCTGCCACCCCAGCACTGGCTCCAATCACACCCACAGCAGTGGTTGTACACGCGAGGACGTTGTAGGCTGTCTTATATCGCCTGCATGTTCTGCTGTACTTTTCTGCCTCATGGACCAGATTCTGTCTGATGGTATCTATAATAATAATAATAATAATAATAAGTACATTTATAAAGCGCTGAATCCATGGCAATGCGTGCTCTAAGCGCTAGTGCGTAATAGCTATATCTACTGAGAATATGCTCGTTTGAAAAGGGTGGTTTTCAGTTGTGATTTGAAAATATCTAATGATGCTGAGTTTTTTAGACTAAGTGGTAGATTGTTCCACTCGGTGGGAGCTGCATAAGCGAAAGTTTTGTGGCCATATGTAGTAGAATTTACTTTTGGGACGTTTAGCAGCATCTGATTGACAGATCTGAGTGATCGACCAGGCGAATAGGGTTGTACTAGTTCAGTTAAGTATGCAGGGGCAGTACCGGAAACACATTGGTAAGTCAAGCATAAAATTTTGAAAGTGATTCTCTGCTCGATCGGGAGCCAATGCAAATTCTGTAAGACAGGGGTTATGTGATCATACTTTCGGCGGAGTGATATGATTCTAGCAGCGGTATTTTGTACAATCTGTAGCTTATGAATAAGTTGTTTTGGTGCACCAATAAGCAAGCTGTTACAATAATCAAGTCTTGACGATATTAACGCCAGTATAAGCATGATTGTAGCCTCCTTCGTAATATACCGTCTGATGCAACCAATATTACGTAGCTGGTACGAGCACACTTTGCAGAGATGATTAACATGCTTTTCCATGGTCAGTTCATTATCAAGCATTACCCCTAGATCTTTCACCACAGGTGACAGATTTATTTGGCTTGTTCCAACAGTGATGCATGTCAAGTCTGATTTAGCGCGCCTAATCACCGGACCAACTAGCATGGCCTCCGTTTTGTCATCATTTAGCTTCAACATATTCAATGTCATCCAGGATTTAATGTCCGAACAGCAGTCATTTAGTTGATCTGTTGCCATACTTGCGGCTGATACTGATGGTATAAAACTGTTGATGAGCTGCGTGTCATCGGCGTAGAAATGGCGTTGGATGTTGTGGTTCTCGATTTTCTGTCCAAGTTGCCTTGTGTATAGCGTAAATAATACTGGACCCAAAATCGATCCTTGCGGCACACCACACGTGAGCTTGATCGGTTCGGAGAATGATCCGTTTACGCAGACTGACTGATATCTCTCGGATAGATACGATTCAAACCAGTTCCATACTGGGCCATCTAATCCAAATGTATGACGCAATTGTGATAAAAGTATCTGATGGTCAATAGTGTCGAATGCGGCACTCAAATCTAACAATAGCAGCAGGGAAACATTACCTTTGTCAACAGCACTGCGAATATCATTTACAACCCTTAGAAGGGCTGTTTCGGTGCTATGGTATTGTCGGTATGCGGACTGAAATGGCTCATATAAATCACATTTTCGTAAATGGACTGACAGTCTTTTAAGTACCGCCTTTTCGACAAGTTTTGACATGAAAGGTAAGTTCGAAACCGGTCTATAGTTATTCAAGATATCGTGGTCCAGGCCATTCTTTTTCAGTAGTGGTTTGACAATAGCCCGTTTGAATGACGCTGGCATAGTCCCGGACATTAGACCAGAATTAACCATCATGGTAATCGACGGAAGCAGGAGGTCCGTGTATTTTAGCACAAGTTTGGTAGGGATAGGATCCAATGTACAGAAGGTTGGCTTGAGCTCGTTTAAAAGGGTCAATACATCATTTTCTGAAAACTGAAGAAAGTAATCGAGGCCTTTGCCATTGAAGACAGGATGGTCATCGTGAGGAACAGTAGTATTTTGGGACTGGTGTAATTGTGTGCGAATGTCCACGATTTTGCTTTGAAAAAAGTCCGAAAATGACTGGGCAATAAGTGCCGGATCCTCACCACTAGGAAGGGAGGAGTCTTTCTTCTTACCCATTAGGTCGAACATTGTACTGTAGAGTTGTTTGGGATTCGACGTACTTTCTAAGATTTTGTTGTTAAAGAAAGACTGTTTAGCACCAGCGATGATCTTAGAGACTGTGTTCCTCGCGTTGACATAAATCTGTCTATGTACTTCCAGATTGGACTTCCTCCATTGCCTCTCGGCCTTCCGTCTATCAGCTTTAGCTTTGGCTACATCAGGTGTGAAAAGCCACGTAGATTTCGGTCTCTGATGAATAGATTTTAATTTCTCTGGGGCATGTTTGTCGAGAAGTCGGGTTAGCTCTGCGTTGTAGAGGTCGGCGAGGTCTTCACAGTCTGATGGTGGTGATGTAATCAGTCTAGACTGCTCTAGATCTTGGCGGAAAGCAGATTCGTCTATTTTCTTTATGTTTCGACAAGGCGTGGAAACGGTGATTGGGGACGGTTTAGTAGCACTGAGATTAACTGTTACTAAGTAATGGTCAGACATTTGCAAGTCCTTCACTAGCACATTCTGCACACAATTTTCAGATTCACGGGTTACTACCCAGTCAATGGTATGCCCGTTTTTATGAGTTGGTTCACTGATGTGTTGCTGACAGCTGTGAAGGGAAAGCAACTGAAGCATCTTTTTAGTATCGGGATGATCTCTATTATCAAAGTGAACGTTTACGTCACCGATAAGGACGAGGTTACCACTTTTAACACAGACGATGTTCATCAGTGATGTTATTTCACTATGAAAAATGGTGCTGGTCAACTTATTGGATTTGGATGGTGGTGGACGATACAGGCAGAGGAAGCGGATTGATAGATGCCCGTGTGTGAGTACATATTCAAAGGTCTCAATTGACTGATAGTGTGGAACGTCATTACATACTTTGATCTTTAAATGCTCCCTGTATATAATGGCAATGCCACCACCGGGTGATGTTGTTCGGGGGTGGTGTTGGAGAAGGTAACCATCCGGAGTGATTGAAGCGATTTTAGATTCATCTCCTAATTGATGTAACCAAGTTTCAGTCAAAATCAAAATGTCAATTTTCTCATCGACAATCATTTCATGGGTCTCTAGACATTTATTTCTACATGACCGCGCATTCCAGAGGCATACTTTCAGATGTGGCGAGAAATGCGGAGAGCGAACAGCTGTCAAATTTGTGTGCCGTTTTGGAGCGCGATTTCTTGCTATCTGGCCTGCTCTACGCCCGTGCCTGGTAGGAGTGACGACGCTTATCCCACAGTTGCGAAGTGCATTATGAGAGTTCGCGCCTAGCCGGCGAAGTGAGCGTTCATTCAGCACTGATTGGTGAATACTGTTTAATTCGTCTGCTGTGTATCGAATCATAATGAAAAGCTGGTTTACGCATGTACTATACTTAACCGAATAGTTCAGCAATGGTGGTTTACTTATAAGATCACTAGTGTCAGTAATAAAACTTCTCACACTGATTATGAATAATCCGAATATCACAAAACGCCAGATATACAACGAATGGAATCCGAAGTCACTTAGACACATTGTAAACTTAAATTAAATGACACAATTAATGTTAAAACTGTAAATAATTGCAATTTTCTGACAGAGAAATAACTTATGCAGCCGAATACTGGCGCACGAACACACCGATACATAGAGAGGAGTAACCTCTATGTCAATGACTGCGGGAGGCCTATATAAGGGAAACAATGTTTGCCAGTCACCCCCAGGTCCAGCGTGGTACCACACATCTGGTTACTCCTCTCTATGTGCTGGAGTCACCAGTCGTGTACTGTACCCCCTCATCAGCCATCAGGGAGGGGTATATTTCTGGTTGCTTCTGCCACTCTGATTTTGCCATAGTATACCTGGAGATTAAACCTGCATCAGAATCTGCTCATGAGTCCCAGAAGGGTACATTTTAGAGAGCCCGGCGAACCATGCCAGCTTGCTGGTTTCGAGACAGACGTCTCTTAGACAGAGGTCATCCAGCACTATGTCGGGTGCCAGTAGCTTTCTGAGACGTGACATCTGATACTTCACCTTATCACCAAGATAGTAGGTCCGCCGCTGGATGGCTTTCTTGGTCTTACACTTCTGCGCCATCTCCTCTTTCCACTGTATGACATCTGGCTCATCCTCATCTGAGAAGACACCTGGCTCATCCTCGTCCGTGAAGACATCTAGTTCATCGTCGTCTGTCAAGACTCCTGCGTCCTGCTTACTCTCCTCCAGGAGGGCATGCCAGTATCGGAAATTTTCACTGTTCCTTCGCCTCCTTGCAAGGCTTGCATTCTGTTGATACCAGTTCTCCAGCTGTAGTCGCTCTCCTTCTTGTTGCAGTGCGAGCCTCTGTTCGTTTAAGGCCTTTATATGTGCAGGGGTCATGAATGGGCGAACCTCTTCATCATCTCGGCCAAGGGCAGATAATGCTGGTATGATATCATGTCAGGTCAATGAGTAATAAGAGTGTAAACTCTAAATGGGCGTCTGATATCCCATCCGTGCTGGCATTATGTTAATGGAGGGGATGTCAAACAGGTGAATTACAGGTGTGAACAGGCTAGGACTGATAGCTTTCCATTGAGCTCTCGGATACAGAGGTGCCAGATATCAACACCCTAAATAACCCCAGCTTTCATCTGGTCAAACCCTATTCGAGCGGTGCCCCGCCGATGGCCCATGATGGCCTGCTATTGACCATGGCAAAAAACCTGCAGTTCAAATTTGAGAAGAATGAAGTGTGGTACCACGCTGGACCTGGGGGTGACTGGCAAACATTGTTTCCCTTATATAGGCCTCCCGCAGTCATTGACATAGAGGTTACTCCTCTCTCCACTGTTGTGAAAAAGGATGGGACAGTTTGAAAACTCTACAATCGGGGATCATCCTTCCTCACCTACATAGGTGAAGGTATCTCCCTGATGAGGGTGGGTCACCGGATCAGGGTAACAGGTGGAAAGCTCTTGCTGCATCGTCCATTCGATGGACCAGAAGAAGCTGTTAACCTCCACGAGGGCACCCTACGGGTAGATGGTGTGTCACATGTCTCCAACGTCAAGGGTGTTGTTAAACTGCTTCAGAGAGTCGGACTCACTAGCCCGGAAATGACTCATATAATCCTAGAGCTACGTTTCTTAGCCGGCAGCAGAGTGAAGCGGCTAGCCCCTGCCCCTGAGGGGATGATGATCACTATCGATCCGGATGGAACTGGGCTCGATCTGGCACAGATATTTCTCGAGGGGTTCACTCTGTTCAGTTTAACTCTTCATATATAGCCATGATTCTCATCATACTGCTCGTGCTGGTGTCTACAGCAGTGGCACAGTGCGCTGAGCCTGCCATGATATTGGATGCCAAGTGGGCCCACTTCCGGGATGACCCCCAGTACACTCCTTGGGTCGACCCCTTGTGGAGAAACATTTACGACCGCGTTCACCCACGTAAAGAGATCGAGTCTGTCTGCCACTTCTATGGGGTGGAGAGGGTAGGCCGTGGTTGTCTGCTGGAGACCCCTGCTCAGCACCAGATTCTCTGCGTAACATGTGAACATGCCAGAGTGTGCCATGGTTAACATGCTAATCACTTTAGTCTCCTCCCACGTGAGCGTTGTCAAGGTAGATGGAAGCCCCTATGGGTGGTTCCGTCATGTCAATGCGACTCTGGCAGAGACTACGTGTTCGTCTGAGCTTACACAGAATAGAGGCCGGCCCTGTGGTTGATGGCGATCAGTGGTGTAATATCACTGTGGAGGCTTGTCTCTAAATGCATGGCATGACACGTTTAAGTTCTTCCATCACTGAACTGAACTTTCTCCTGGCACAGACCTTCTTGTAGTTCATTCTGTTGGAATGTTTACGACCCCCGCATGCTTTACATAGTCCACAGTCTGTATAAATACCTGTCCCGCATCCTTTGCATGGCTTCGGCTCAACAGCAGCCCTCTGAAACTGAGCATTGTGTGTCGCACACTATTCTCCAACACAGTTCCCTAAGCATCGAAAAGGCTTACCTCGCATAAGCCTTTTGCATGTTTGATAGTCTATATCAAGGCTCTTAAACCTTGGGCTGATGGGTGTGGTTCAGTCAGTAGGGCCTGGGTATCTTGCATGTATTTGTGTGGCCCATGACCCTATGCCTCAGGAATTGAGAGGACGGTGGGAGCCGCGGATTATGGAACGGTTGCCTGTGGAGGGAGGTGGTATTTTTCTACTACCGGCTATACTACTTGAGAAGTCATTTAAAAGAAAAGTTGATGGACGACGGATGGACACATGACGGACAGTCGCCATGGCATAAGCTCACTTGGCCTTTCAGGCCAGGTGAGCTAACAAGAGGCAAGGTCATATTTACTCCAATTACAGAGCTATGGACTACTTGGTACACTACCAGTGTCAGCAGAGATTCATAAACAAGCACTCAGCTTGCTGAGAAATCTAGTTGCCGATCCATCACGCCGGGAATATTCCACTGTACTAAGACAACTTGCATTGAAGCCAATGTCGAGCAGCACATGGCCATCCTATGTACAGAGGCCTCTGCTGCAATACCAGCTTCCCTCTTCTCACAACTTATTGGTTCATGTACCAAGAAAATCAGCATGGCAAGGCCGCATAAAGCAGTCGTTAGGTTCTGGGAGGTTAAGACCTGGAATGCAGCATCAAGCATGTCATCTATGTCAGATCAAATGTTCAAGTTACAAGGCACTCCTGCACGCGTATGGGTGGAATCAGCTGGGACACTGCGAGAAACAGAGAAGGCTATCATCAAAGTAAAAGTTCTAACTGGTACCTATGAATTCCAAACACTACTTGCGAAACATGATAGATGTGGAACCATTTCAACCCCCTGTCGACTGCAACCTCAATCAAGAAGATATGTCACACTTTCTCACCTCCTGTACATCACTTAATACGGCCCGACAGTTCCATGTACAGGCTCTGCACAACATACTTGGTGGCAAACCAGAGAATGACACCACGGTGAATTGAACTGAATTTGCAATTATTTGGCTGAAAAATATTTATTGTGCAGGGAGTCTACTAGAGGCATAGCCTATGTACCATAGACCTCCTTACATAAACATACATAAAACAATAGTGTATACTATATTTGCATCTAGCCATCTAGCTAAAAATTGAGAATCTCTTTATGAATGAACCATGGAGGAAAAGTAAAATCCTGGGCTCACTGCTTTGCAGTACTGCTGACATTGCTGCAGGCTGCGTCGTGGGGAACATAGCTTTCCAGTCCTTCTGGAAGCTATGGATCGATAGATCAAAGATGGCCTTGATAAAAAGACTACGGTTATACAATGCAACCTGCGTATCATTGATGCTGTATAACTGTAACAGCTCCAAAGGCAGCTCTAGACAAACTCAATGCCTACCACTGCAAACACCATCACTGGACAACGGTGGCCAGACCGCATAATTTCCAATGATGCACTATGCAAGATGTGTAATACGTCGCCGCTGTCTGTAAGTCGGCCAGCAAAGATAGTCCATGTTTGGCCATGTGCTAAGGATGGGAGAAGACACAGCATAACAGAGAGCCTTGGAATTCGCCATACTCGGAGCCAACAAATATAGTCCGTGGGCTGGAGGGGCCCACCTGGATAACACCCCCACCCACCCACTAATTGACGAAACTATTTTCCTAAAGGCTTTCGATGTCCTCTTTAAGACTATGTACGTTAACATGTGATAAACTGGGACTCAATCTGTTTTTTGATGGCTTATATTAGAGTTAATACCCACAGTGAAGCAGACCATATTAAGGGGTAGGAATATTAAAAACTAATATATCCTTTGATAGAATCATTGTAGATTGGTGATCGACCACTCAAAATGTTGCTTATAGTATCGTCTATGATTGCATATGGTTTACATGCAAATCACTTTTATAATGAGGTCGGCAGAGGTCAAAAGGTCACAAATCTTCGCCACAGCTTAAAATCTTGAAACTATATGTTGTTATCACTGACCAAGCACTGGTAAAGGAACATTCTAGTCTTAACAGCTTAAGATTGATTAAAAGGCACAAATTGACAAATATAATGAGTAAAAGTTTACTCATTTAATAGAATCTTGTTATTATGACAACTGACAGCACAGCCAATTTTTGAGAATCGATGAAAAATGCATTCATTGTAAACTAATTAAGTAGATTTTGATAGAATCGTTGTAGATTGGTGGTCGACCACTCAAAATGTCGCTTATAGTATCGTCTACGATTGCATATGGTTTCCATGCAGATCATCCAGCCAACATTCGCTAGTGGGCCCCGATTGGGCTGCCCGATCAGGGCCAGTTCAGAAGTGTCCCTGGGATTGGTGCGTGCCCCGATTGGGCTATTATGTGGGCCCCGCTCGGGCTATGAGTGGGCCCCACTCGGGCTATGAGTGGGCCCCAATTGGGCTGGTAGACGGTCCCTGTTGGGCTCGATAAATAGGTAGGACCGATTGGGCTGCCCGATCGGGACCCAATTGGGCTGCCCAATCGGGACCCAATTGGGCTGCCCGATCGGGACCCGCTCAGATGTGTTACTGGGTTTGCTCAGGGCTCCAATGGAACTTTCAAGATTTAGCTATGCTCCGCCAATCCCTAGTTAACCTCCACCCACGCTACACCCAGGTTGGATCGATCAATCCCCGATCACCCTAGCTATCAATTTCCAGAAAACTATACAGGTAAGTTGTTGAATATTTTGAAACTAATTTGACTGGGTGCTGCTGCTGTCAAAATATTCAACAGAATGTTCCTAGATAGCAAGCAAACATTGGCCTAATGTTTTACGCCAACGTAATTTTGTTCATCAGCCTAATGTTGGCGGGAACATGGAGTCAATGAGCAAACATACGTTGGGTCAATGTTGGCAAGCCACATTCAGCCAATGTAGGGCCAACATTGAGCCAACGAGCAAAGTTACATTGGCCCACCAACGGAGAGCCAACATTGGTAAGATGCCTAAGCTACAAGACTGTGTGGGAAGCATTTACCCGCAATGCCCATTGGCTGACCAACATAGTCTGCAGCAGATTTTGGTTGTCTACTTACAGTCTCGATCTATGTATTGACATTGAACCTGTTAACCTTGATAACTCTGGAGCCAAGCTTGAAACTGAAGCAATCATACAACAGTCGTTGAATACTTTTAAGTTATTTGAGTAAAATGCAGCAACAGCTTCCACTAAAATTACTTTCAAAATAGTCAACCGGAATCATCTATGATTGCTTTGAAATAACCTAAAATTAAAATACATCTGTTTATTATATTTATAACAATGTGTTCACCCTTCCCTTTGGTGAGATAGATGTCAGACTTGAGATTTCAACGTTTGACTATTTTAGGTTAACCTACCTGGTGAATGAAAGCAATACTGGATGGACGGACGCCACTTTCTTTATATAAGGTAATACACCTACATATATGTGATGATCAATAGGGACAAGCAGTGGATATTTCAGTAGCAAAGAGTGGACAGCAAGAAACGGTCAAAGGATATCAATCTTCAATCTCTCGAAGTTATTGTCTCATTCCAATATGCTGAAATCTGATCATTTGGTGTGCTGATGTCTTCTGTTAAGGTTACCTTGTTTCAAGAAAACCTTTGCTCAAGCGGGCCAATATTACACTCATGACAAATGGCTGATATCATTTTGGTTAGGCTGGCTAGCTAGGATAAGGTGGTTACAATGTAACTTGGGATAGAGACCTGTATCATGTCCAGTTTCATACGCTAGTTATGCAATCAAAATATTAAAAACTCAGAAAATCCATGATGACTGCTATAAAAAAATTGACCAATCAAATTTCGGATGCCTACATGTACCACCATATGGTGCTTCCAGCCAAGTTAGGTTAAAATCCACTAAGTGATAAATGAGTAGAGGCCTTTTTAAAGCAGTAAAATTTAACAGAGGACATGCAAACAACAGGTGGATGAATGGACGGATGAGGGGTGGACAATGGGTCAACGATGGATGGTTGCCATGCCATAAGATCACTGAGCTAACAATCTTAATTCCAAGTATTATGGTGACACAATTTGGGTTATTTCAGAAACTAATATGCAGATGATATCATGATGAATGGCAATCGACTAGGGATCTACAGTCATACAGAGAATCCTCATCATTGTAGAGGTGAATACAATTGAGTGGAGAAAACAAAAGCTATTTGTATTTCTAATTGGGTTTTTACAGGTTTAACCCCAGCGAATAAGAAAGGCTGAGGGAATGCTAATGAAAGCAACAGAAGATTCAAATAAAATTGTAATAAAACCTTTCAATGTGTACTTGTTAATGAAATTGCTATAGTAGAATACATCTTAAGTTCTTAAAATTACAAGCATATATCTTGTTCGGGCATGGATTTAGTACACCGTCTTCAGGCACCAAACGATTCTAGGCGTTTCGAAGCGATTCCCCAATAAGCTTCTCGATTTCTGATTCTGTTGTATTCTTGTGGTTCCTACATTTGTACGCACAACCTGTGAAACAGAAAATAACTTTCATTTTACATCTATTCATACACAGTGCAGCTCAGAAATAAGTTAAAATGCTTACAACACAAAAACACAAACATATTAATTTAATAGTCATATTAGCTAGAATAATTTAGAATACGATGTAAGAAATGTCCTATCGACTATTTTAAACATAACTGAATTGGATGTCTTCCGATCCAATTATAGACATGACAGACACGTACAGGTATGCAGGAGCATCCGGCAGACGGGTCCTACAATGCAACAGCAGTACTGCTGTTATGGCAGCAGCAGGGAGTGGAGGATGAGGGAAGAGGAGCAGCAGCAGGGAGTGGAGGATGAGGGGATGGAGGATTTATCATGTCTTTTTCCTTCACAGAAGTTATAACGCCATAACTAAGACGTGCATTGTATTGTGGATAATCTGTTCCTCTTGATTCAAGCACATGGTTATAAGTGCAACTTTCACACTCAGACCACGCCCAATATATTTTTAGATATAAAGACCGGTATCCAGTCAATTTACTCAGAAGAAAATGTGCCTCCTAGTTATGATGTCATAACTTCCGTGAAGGAAAAGGACAATATAAATCCTCTACCAATGGGGGGGGGGAGGAGGAGGAGCAGGAGGTAGTGGCGGATGAGGGAGGAGGAGCAGTAGCAGGGAGTGGAGGATGAGGAGCAGCAGCAACAGAGAGTGGAGGGATGAGCAGCAGCAGGGACTGGAACATTAGGGAGGAGCATCAGCATCAAGGACTGGCGGATGAGGGAGGAGCAGCAGCAGGGAGTGAAGGATGAAGGAGGAGCAGCAGGGAGTGGAGGATGAGGGAGGGAGAAGCAGCAGCAGGAAGTGGAGGATGATGTAGGAGCAGCAGGGAGTGGAAGATGAGGGAGGAGTAGCAGCAGCAGCAGGGAGTGGAGGATGAGGGATGAGCAGCAGCAGCAGGGAGTGGAGGATGAGGGATTAGGAGTAACAGCGAGTGGAAGATGATCGAGAAGTAGCTTATGATGATTATCAATAGGACAACCATAATTGATGCCACTGACCAATGCAGTCATAGGCATGGTCCTTGGCCTTATTGAGCAATGAGTCAAGTATCATCGGCACAATGTACCAATGGGTTACATGTAATACCACTGACCAACAAGCGCACAGGTTCATGACATTATTGACCAATGAGGCAGGTGTTAATACAGACATAATTGACCAATGGATCAAGCACCCTTGGTCAATGTGTCAAGAGTAATTGATGCCATGAACAAATGTGGCGAGGGTCCTTGGTATTATTGAGCAATGAGTCAAGTATCATTGGCACAATGTACCAATGGGGTTACATGTAATGCCACTGACCACCAAGCGCACAAGTTCAGGTGGAGGATGAGGGATGAGCAACAGCAGCAGCAGGAGGGAGTGGAGGATGAGGGAGGAGCAGCAACAGGGAGTGGAGGATGAGGGAGGAGGAGCAGCTGCAGGGAGTGGATGAGAGGAGGAGGAGCAGCAGCAGCAGCAGGGAGTGGAGGATGATGGAGGAGCAGCAGCCGGGAGTGGAGGATGAGGGAGGAGCAGCAGTAAGGAGTGGCGGATGAGGGAGTAGGAGGAGCAGCAACAGGGAGTGGAGGATGAGGGAGGAGCAGCAGCAGCAGCAGAGAGCGGAGGATGAGGGAGGAGCAGCAGCAGCAGGGAGAGGAGGATGAGGGAGTAGGAGTAGCAGCGAGTGAAAGATGATCAAGAAGCAGCTTATGATGATTATCAATAGGGCAACCATAGTTGATGCCACTGACCAATGGAGCCGTAGGCATGGTCCTTGGCCGTATTGAGCAATGAGTTCAAGTATCACTGGCACAATGTATCAACGGGGTTACATGTAATGCCACTGACCAACAAGCGCACAGGTTCATGACATTATTGACCAATGAGGCAGGTGTTAATACAGACATAATTGACCAATGGATCAAGCACCCTTGGTCAATGTGTCAAGAGTAACTGATGCCATGAACAAATGTGGCAAGGGTCCTTGGTATTATTGAGCAATCATCCCTGACACAAATGGCCAAGAAACCAAGTATCATTTGCACTATGGACCAATAGGATAAGCAACGCTTGTCAATGAGGAGAGCACAACTGATGTTAATGATCAATGAGTCAAGGGTCACTGGAAAACAAATGGGCCGGAAATATGAAAATGTGTGTGTAGGAAAACCAGCCTGATACTATTGACCACCGGGGAAAGCTCCATTGGCTCATGAGACACGCATACAGGTGAGGAAACGCAAGAATATTAGCGTCCAACGTATTGAACCATGAAAAAAGTACCATTGATTAAATTTAATTGCGCAGCCATATCTGACAACACTGGCAAATGGTTCAAGTGTATCAACAGATTTACATGTACATTGTACCAATGGGACAATTGTTAGAGTAAAAAATCTGGATGAGGAAAGGCAAGAATATTGATATTCTTGACATTATTGACCAATGGGACAACTACCATTGGTTAATGGGGCAGCCATCCCTGACATTATTATCAAATGGTTTAAGTGTACCAACACATGCCATTTACCAAGATGAGCAATAGCCTAATGATCACAAGTACAACTTTGAGCTGGTAATACAAAAATATCATTGTCCTTGACACTATTGACCAATGGGATAAAACCCACTGGCGAATCGGAATGGGGAAGCCATACCCAATAGGATACTTAAACTACTGACCAACGGTTCGAGTGTCCTAGCAGATGACATTTACCAACATCACAAATATTGGTCCTTATCATTATTGACCAACAGGAAGAGTATCAGTGATCAATGCAGCAGCCATCACTGACATCATTGTTAAATGTTTAAAGTATACAACAGGGTTCTGCCAAGGCAGGGAGGGCCCTTATACCATTTAACATTATAAAACTCACAATGCCCCATTATTACCTTCACACATGTGTCAATGGCCCACAGGATTTTAGGTCGCAGCTATCTTCCATGTATGCAATTGACCCATCATTTGCCCAAATAACCCATATCTTCTCGAGGGAGTGGGCCAATTGACCCCACTAAGCAACTGGGTCAGCAGAACCATACGGATCGAATCCTGAATTCCCTGAATCTCAATTTCCAGAAAACTATACAGGTAGGCTATTGAATATTTTGCAACTAATTTGACTGGGTGCTGTTGCTGCCTATGATAAAATATTTAACACTATGTAATTGTTTATTAAATATGTACAATTCATAGAACAGCCTATTAAGTGTTTATGATGGATTTAAGTATGCCATACATGTATATTTGACTGACAGACTGGATTCCTCTATTGCTCTCCGTACCCCCCCCCCCACCCACCCCCTACACCTCTGCATAGTCTGTGTATATTGAAATTTTAATGTTGACAAAAGGTGTATTATGCCATTAAACAGTCCTGCACCCCACCACCTACACCTCTGCATAGTCTGTGTATATTGAAATTTTAATGTTGACAAAAGGTGTATTATGCCATTAAACAGTCCTGCACACTCACACATGCATATTCATGTACATGTCCATCTTAACAAGAATTACACGGAATTAAAATTCACGTCAGTCTCCTGTTTGTCACAATGTCCTTGACCTTTGACCGTACTGTTATCACTCTGCTTCCTAACATTATAGGTAACCATGTATCGAAGTTTATTTTTAATAGCATTAACGAGCAGAGGTCAAATAACAATGTCAGAATGACCGTGACCTTTAATCTCACTATCAGCACACATCTCCCTTATGGTATAGGGAACCATATGTTCAAGTTCAGTTCTTGTACATGTATAATGTAAATGTGTTGCTTAACGGAACAACGAACATTAAAAAAGCATCTATAGGTCAAATAGCAATATCAGAATGACTTTGACCTATATAGTGAACTCACTATCAGCACACATCTTCCTTATGGTATAGGGGAGCATGTGTCCAAGTTTAGTTCTGGTAATTCTGAAATATAAATGTAAATAATTTCGTAAGCGCAACAACTTAATGTTGAAAAAGCAGAGGTCAAATAGCAATGTCGGAATAACCATGACCTTTGACCTAGTACTTCTTGGCATAGGGAACCATGTGTCCAAGCTTAGTTCTGGTTGTATGAGCAATTCTGAAATATAAATTTGGTAAATGATTCAAAGCTAAACGCAAAAACTTAATGTTGATGCCACCGCCGTCGGAAAAGTGATAACTATGTGTCGCTTCCTGCTTCGCAGACGAGACAAAAATTCATGCTGACTTAGTAGGGCTAGAAATTAACCACTGATCCTGTAATCTGTAGGCCTTTTTCGCATATGGATCACTGTTTCAGTGGTCCAATAGTTTTAAGACAATTCAAACAGGATTTACTGCTAACTTCATCAACCAGCTCATCCAGCTGTTGAAATCTTTTGGTTTTTACAAAATGGCCTCTATAGTGATCTTGAGAAATGTCCATTTGCAGGCTAAGAGAAGACGATTTTTGAAAATGTACCGCTGGAATAACTAGCTCGATAAATGAGCCAGCCATTTCAGTGGTAATTTTTCAAAAATAGACTTCTCTTGGCCTGCAAATGGACACCAACTAAACAAACATTTTGAGTTCCTGACCATTAAATGATTAATTAGCCTCATATGGTGTAAATAATGCATTCAGAACATTTGATTAATTTTATTTTCTGAATGGTTTATTTCCTCTGAACTGTACACAGTTATAGAGATACAATATATTATTATTATTATTATTATTATTATTATTATTATTATTATTATTATTATTATTATTATTATTATTAATCGCAGATTATTGTTTTCTCTCAGGATCTTTCTTCTTCTTTCTTATTCTTCGTCCAAAACTTTGGACCCTATCTCCCTCCTACAGTTTTCATTCAATCAACTCCAAATTTGGTCAACTTCTGCTACTAGGCCTGGAATCATGTGCTATTCCTTTTATTTTGGATCTGCCCAAAAGTTTTCGAGCTACCCACCTTTGAGTGAGCAAAAAAGTCCCATAGGAAATGTATGGGGATGTTCAAAATTGATCTTTGAAGTGCTACTACAGCTAGAGTTTTCAACGGATCACTACCATACTTGGTGAGGATGTTACCACTGGCGATTTGTTTTTGAAAAAACATTTTTTTTCAAAATGGCCACCATACCTTTGACCCCACAATGCATGGAAATGTATGATGATTTCAAATGCATGTTTGAAGTGCTACTACACCTAGAGTTTTGATCGGATCACTCTCATTCTTGGGTAGGAGGTTGCCACCAGTTTTCGTTTTTTGCAAAAATTATCTCACAATGAAAAATTGTGAAATTTTTTTTATTTCTTCAAATCTGGGTGAGGATTTTTCAAAATGGCCACCAAAGTGAGATTTGCTCCGATCGACTTGAAATTTGGTGAACTTCTAGCTCTCATATTGCCCTGACATGGTGTCAAATTAAAAGTTGATCCGACCAACAGTTTTCGATAAAATCAGCTTTTGGTTGCCACATATCCCCATAGTAAACCTATGGGAGCAATATTGGAACAGTGTTATCTCCTATAGTTTTCTTCCGATTCTCTTCACCTGGCCAGATTCTAGAACATTGAGAGAGCTAAAAAAATTCACGGGTAAAGCTTTACAATTTTCATGTTAGGCATACATTACCTGCCTTTCATTATGCAACTTCAAAGATCAAGTTAGAAGACACAGTTTATTTTATCATTAAGGTCAAGGTGACCTTTTAGTTTAAACCTATCGGCATTTCCAGCACGGATCTTTGAGCTGTGACTACACTTTCAGTTTGTATTCGATCACCCTCAGGCATGTTCAATGGTGTTAGAAGACGCCTTATACTATTTCTTCATGGCCATACACCGCAGATTTACAGTTACTTCAGTAAATGTTCTCTAGTTATTATTATTATTATTATTATTATTATAAGAACTGCGCAGAACTACAGTACGGATCAGTACAAAATGCCAGGGATCTCTGAAGTTTGTGGTGTACTGATCTGTATGGACCGCCGTTAAAAATGTTAATTTCTAGCCCTGCTTAGACATGATTTCCACTTACGAGGCGCGCACACATGCACACACACACACGCAAACTACACAAATGTCATCTGTTATACAATTTACTTATTACTACACGTTAAGACTCATGGACACGAAATCGCATTTGTCTCCTTCGCCACACAAGTTGAACACCAGTGGAACTGCATTGATCCAAGGAGGCGTCGAGCGAGCTTTTCAAGGTTCCTTCTCCAAATTACGCATGGTGATTGTTCTAGAAAGATAAAATCAAGGCACCAATGCATACATGTATCTAGTGTTTTATAGAGTGAAATAAATCTAACAAATCTCTCTCTTATGAAAAATGATAGCACGGTAGTCCTAGTATACTAACATATATTAAACCAATTGGCTGATTTTTATTAAATATGGCAGTCGGTTCCACCAATGTTGTTGAAGATTTTATTGTAGCCAAAAAGTTGATTGCATAAACACATCGACCAACAAGGCGGATTTAAGCTGCTGCGCCGCCGAATGATGTGGCGTGTGGCACTTACCTAAGCACACAGTGGACTGCTTGCCGCCTTTGATCAACTCATTAATGGCCAAACTACCTCTATACGTAGTCGTCTTCAGGAATGTCATTATTGAAAGTCTATTTGCGTGTTGAGAAGAGTATTTTTGTAAATTATCACATTGCAATGACTGGCTCACCAAACGAGCCAGTCATTCCAGTGATAAATGTTCAAAAACCTGTCTTGCCTTTGCCGCAAATGGACATTCAGTAATGACAGATTTTAATTTTTTTTCTTAGCCAATCTTGACCATTAAAAGCTATAATCACTGATACTTGCTGTTGAACTGTCCAGGACAAGGGCCAAATAGGAATTTTCGTCAACTTAACCATGTACTGGGCAGGCTGGCCAAAGCGGCCTCTGCAATGGTCTATGAATTTCCATTTGCAGGTAAAGAGAAAATTACTTTTGTATATTTACCACTGGAATGAGTGGCTTGGTAACCGAGGCAAACATTTCAGTAGTAATGTTTTAAAAAATAGTATTTTCTTTGCATGCAAATGGACACTGATCAAGCAAAAACTTGGATTTTCATTTTCGTTTGAATTTTAGCCGGCTCTAGAAACATATTTGAATGACTTCAAACAGCTCTTTTCTGTAAATTCCAGTGATAATTTTAGAAAATAATCTTCCTTTGACTTGCAAATAGACATTAGCGGAGCAACAATTTAATATTTTGTATTTGGTTAATCAGAATGCGTAGCAATTTGAGGCGCTGTTGACACAAAAGGGGTTAATAAATCATTCTTTTATTTTCCAACCCCACCACATTCCACCCCTCTACACATAACAATAGGCTAAATAGATATATTATTACTACATTTTTGCACCAGAACGACAAATACGTGTACATGTTCTGTTAAAACTAATGTGTACACGTTGTAGATATGGGATTGTCTAGCGGGAGTCATGACCCGATGGACATCTTATATTTACAAGTAAGACCTTGGTAGAAATTATTATCGTTTGAAAATACCAGGTGAGCTGAAGGGAGATAACCCTGTATACACTGTATGATAAAGAGTAGTCTGTGTTTGCACTGAGTGACTGAATGCACTGAAGGACCGAGGGTACTGGTTGACTGGATGACGTCACCAGCAACGAGAACTGGTATGAAGTGAGAACAGTATTAAAACTGAAAATGAAATAAAATTGGGTAGAAGCGACGGTGCTGGCTGGATGGTATCTGTCAGTAAATGTAGGAATTAGCGATGAAAGTTGTTGCCATGGGATCGGCAATCAATTGATAGTATTCAACAGTTGGTCAG
Source organism: Chaetoderma sp. LZ-2023a (assembly GCA_034401795.1). Classification (NCBI taxonomy): domain Eukaryota; kingdom Metazoa; phylum Mollusca; class Caudofoveata; order Chaetodermatida; family Chaetodermatidae; genus Chaetoderma; species Chaetoderma sp. LZ-2023a. The sequence goes on along the minus strand of CM067360.1, from coordinate 18,164,009 downwards.
AACAATGGTTTACAAAATAATAGGTTAATAGAAAGGGAGAGGAATCGATATGAAGCGTTAAGGATGACGAGTGTACTGACGGTGACCTAACTGACCCGAGTAGCTGTAGAAAGCACAACAACATCAGTTGAGGATGAGCTCATCGAGCTTCAGTGCTATTAACCTTCCTAGATAACAGGCATAGGCCTAAAAAGCAAGGAAGAGGACTTGAACAGACTAGAGTCAATGACAAACATCCTGTTAGAAAAGGATGCGTATATGCACCACGTGACGACTAGCTATGACGAGCTAATTATCAGAAACAAGTAATTGTTGATACAAACTGACAGATCGCATCAAACTCAGAACCGGCGCTAGCCAGATGAACACAATCAGTTTCTATCGAAACCACTATCGAAACCATTACGTAATGGAGTAGAAACTGAGAAGAGTATAAAAGGAGGGCTTGAAGTTGTGAGCGGGGTCGAGAAATCTGATCATAAACTTGTAGTAGCTGAAAGCTCTGTGCGAATTTATAGTGTAGGTCGGTAAATTGGTATAGAGTAGGAGCGTTGGTTGAAAATAAGATAGTTAAATAAGTAATTATCTTTCTTTGATATAAAATAGATTATTATTTTATGACAGTAAAAGTCATCTTATTCTTATGTACAGTTAGTGTAGAATTAAAGTCATCACCTTGATAACTTCAAGGCACTAGTTTGTTATATTTACGCTGGACATTACGGAAGACCACCGTAACTTACCTTCAACTTCTGAGATTCAGTCAGATCAGGCCCGGATATCGAATACAAATATCGTGCAATACATCTACGTACGAGGCGAGCTGATATCCATCCTTTGCGTTCTCGGTAAAGTTAGTTGTCGCAGCAACTACGCATACAAGCTTTACCCAAAACGCAAAAGACTTACGAACCGATTAGTAGAGATAAGAACATATAGTAATAGGAATCTTAGTGGTGAATCTTGAAGATAGATACGTCATCAAAATCTTCATTGGCTTCAACTGCCAGGATCTAGAGTAAAAACAGTGAGTACGTAAAGAATATATGGCCCAAGAACAGGGGAGACGACCAACAACGATAGTGGTTAAAGACGTGGCGGACAGGGTGGCCGATTTCTTGACAAAGGCGCAACAGTCAGAGGGGTGCCAGGTAATCCAACATCGGGAATACGGGACAGCGTCAATTTGCAAAATAACCACTGACATAAGCTGTCCAGAGCATCCAAGGGTAGCGAAGATAGTCATCCGCATACATTACAAGTAAACAGAATGGCAAGACCGGACCCGACGCTACCCCCAATAGACAGACCAGCCCCGATAGAACTGAGGCCAGAAACAGTGGCTGCTATGCGGGAAATGGGGACGGCCATGGCGGGTGAAATCGTCAACAGTAGCGAAAGGCGGGAGACAGCTAGGGTGTACAGGAGGGAGATACGGGACAACATCTACCGTATACAACCCTGTGATGGGGTGGTGCCGGAGGAGGTACGCAACTTCCTAGATGAAACCCGGAGGGCATGTGTGTCCCATGAGGGAAGATTGGACGGGATACCCGCATACGTAGTGACAAGGGCGGCTAGAGGCCAGCTGTCGAGAGCGGTCGACAGTTTCATGGTGGGAAAAAGGAGAGAGGACGTGACGTACGAAGAATTAGCGACGTACATAACTAATAACTTTGTGTCAACGAACGAGCCCGAAAGGATAAAGTATGACCTTGAGAACACCAAGCAGAGGCGCAACGAGACCGTGATTACTTTTAATCGGCGGTACAAGGAAGACAGCAGTAGGGCCTACCCGGTTGAGAATGCCGACAATCGACGTACCATTCTTGGTATATACTTGAGGGCGTTGAATGACCGGGGGTTGAGCAAGAGAATAATAAGAAAACGAACCACCACCCTGGCCCGAGCAATCGAGATCTCCGAAGAGGAGGAAACCTGTAACGATTTGCTAAAAGCAATGCAGATTGGAGGTAGACAGGAAGAGGAGATGGAAGTGAACATGTTAGAGGAGGCTGAGGAGAGGGAGATCTGGAGTGTTGTTAAAAAACTAAAACAACAAATAGCTGCGCAATCGAAAATGATAGAGCAGCTGTGTGGGCTGGTGAGGGACTTGCAAACAGCGGACGCAGCCCCGAAGACGATAGAGCCAAGAAAGGCAGTCGCAAAGAAGGTGGTTCCACAACCACCGAGAAGACAGGCAATCGTAAAGAGGACCGCACAACCACGAGATGTAAGTCATATTACATGTTATAATTGCGGGAGAACGGGGCATTACAGGAGTGATTGCAAACAACAGGCACAACCACCCCGTAATGCGACACGTAAGATAGTGACCCGTCCTCGGCCACAGAGGCCACCATGACATGCTTTCGATGTGGGAAAGAAGGCCACATGGCCCGAGATTGTGGGGACAATATGTTTGGAAATACACCGTCAATAGGCCAATGTTTCATTTGTGGTCATGCAGGCCACTGGGCGCGCGAATGTCCAAGAAAGGTACCGGAAGCACGACAACAAGCGTCTGGACGACCTAACGGACCACCACGGAAAATAATGCGCCAAGCAGCAAAACGTCCTGCCAACGAAGACTGGGACATCGATGAAGTTGATCGGGAGCAACGTATTACTCAGCGGGAATGTTCTCGAAATGTGAGGCGGGATTTTAATAATATGCGACAACAGGACAGTGACTATGAGGACAGGGATGGATTCGTTCTAACAGGTCCTGGGACTGACGCGTACGGTCGCTACGGTGGACGCGACACATCACCGAGGCGAGATTCATACGCGGAAGCAGTGAGCGGGAGAAGGAGCCCGTTAAACTAGGACGGAGAAAACCGTTGGTGCAAGCACCGACCGAACGGTTTTTAATCCGTCTAGAAATAGATTCGAACGGTCTAACGGATCAGGGTGAGTACTTGCATGCCTTAGTGGATACTGGTGCTAGCACATCCTTGATTCGTAAAGATGTATGGCGTAGCATGTTAAACGCTAGGCCATTGAAAAGAGCGAAAACGCTCTTAGCGGTTAATGGTTCTCCCATAGAATTGTTGGGAGAAACTCAAGTAAAATTCAAGAATGCCCGGCCTATTCCTAGTACGATAGTGGCAAGATTGAGGCATGAATGTTTGCTTGGAGCGGATGCTTTGCACTTGGGAAATGCAAAGATTGATTATCAGTCCAAAGTAGTAGTATGGTTTGGACGGGTATATCCATTTAGATATCCTTATAGAGAACAGACGAATTATGTCTATGAGAGTTGTAAGGAAACGACCGGATATAAAGATATTGACAAAGTCTTGGGGGACTTTGCGGATATCTTTGATACGGCTCGTCCAAAGACACTTGGATTGGTTCCCAAAGTGAAGTGTACGGTATTAACAGGAGATGCGTTTCCTATAAGGCAGAAAGCCTACCGTTTACCGCTGGCCAAGCAGTATATAGTCAAAAACCAAGTGGCTGAGATGCTGGCAGCGGGCGTCATAAGACCTTCGTCATCACCCTGGGCGTCACCCATTACATTGGTTCCTAAGAAGGACGGTGACACTAGGTTTTGTATAGACTACAGAAAATTGAATTCCGTATGTCGTAAGGATAGTTATCCTTTGCCGAATATATCGGACATTTTTGATTCTATGGGGGGCGCAACGATATTTTCTACTATGGACTTGAAGTCTGGCTATTGGCAGATACCAATGGACAGCCAAGACATAGAGAAAACAGCGTTCGTCTGTAGTGAAGGTCTCTTCGAATGGATTCGTATGCCTTTCGGTTTTGCGAACTCAGGTGCCGTATTTCAGAGGGCAATGAATGATATTTTTCGAGAATTCGTGGGAAAATATCTGCATGTTTTCGTCGATGATATAGTCGTATATTCACGAAATCCGACGGAACATGCGCAGCACTTGCGTAAGGTCATGCGTAGGATAAGAGAATATAATCTTCAGGTTAAGAAAAAGAAGTGCGATTTTGCTAAGCCATCAGTTGATTTGTTAGGGTATCGCATTTCTGCACAAGGAGTAGCTCCTCAGGCTCAAAAGGTCAAAGTCATTAGGGAAATGTCACCCCCACGCGATGTGGGCGAAGTAAGAAGTTTCCTTGGGGCTACAGGTTACTACCGCTCCTGTGTGCAAGGCTATGCCGAAATTGCTACGCCTTTAATTGAATTAACCAAAAAGTATAAACGTTTTGAATGGGGGCCGGATGAACAGCAAGCGTTCAAGAAATTACAGAACTTGCTGTGTAGTGAGACGGTTCTCACATATCCGAATTTAAACGCCCCGTATAAATTGTATACCGATGCGTCTAGCTATGCGATAGGTGCAATATTGGTACAGGTAGATGATAATGGTGTAGAGCGAGTGATTCAGTATGTGAGCTCTACTCTGAAAGACAGTCAGTTGAATTGGCCTGTAATAGAAAAGGAAGCTTACGCTGTGATCTATGCGTTGAAGAAGCTTCGACCTTATCTATTTGGCGCGCAGTTTACCGTGTATACTGACCACAAACCCCTAAAGAGTTTGTTTGTGGGAGAGGTTAAGAACACGAAAGTGCAGCGCTGGGCCATACTGATTGCAGAATACGGATGTAAGATAGAATACATCCAAGGCTCGAAGAACATTCGAGCGGACATGTTGTCCAGGTTACGTCGTCCAGTGGAGGTCGCCACCTTAGATACTGGCGATTTTGTTATACCGGATGTGGATGAGGGTGCGTTACCGCATGTCCCTCTGGAGACATTCGATATTCCCTACGACGAATTGTGTATAGAACAAACCAAAGAATACCCGGAGCTGTTTAAGAACACCCCGGAAGAATACATGGTTAAGAATGGTATTCTGTATTCTTTAGTTACGCCCTCAGCGTTAGACGCTGAGTACCCCAGAATCGTCTTACCTACCATGTTCCGTGAGAAAGTGCTCCGGATGGCTCATGAACGAGCTGGTCACCAAGGTCTGCAGAAGACTATCGGTATGGTAAGAGATTCGTTTGTGTGGACATCTTTAAGGAAAGATGTGGTACGTATGCTTGAGAGGTGTACGACGTGCCAGGTCAATCGACCTGTCACTACTCGACCAAGGTACAGTGAGATGCCCATGGCCAATTATCCGAGTCAGATAATAGGCATGGATTTGATCGGTCCACTGTTGGAATCGAGTAAGGGTAATGTGTATATCATGACGATCGTTGATCACTGTTCTGCCTGGGCAGAAGCATATCCGATTCCCGCTAAGACGTCTCAGAATGTGGAAGACAAGTTCTTCAACGAGTACGTCGCGCGTCATGGTGTCCCTGAGATAGTGATAACTGATCAGGGAAAAGAATTTTGTTCTAAATCTCTGGAAGAACGATTTAAGGAACACGGTATAGATCATAGGCGATCGAGTCCATACCATCCACAGACAAATGGACGTACCGAGAGGTTCAATCGAACTCTTAAGGAGTTAATCCAGAAAGGGGTGAATAATGCGTCTCGTGCATGGGAAGACGAGTTGGGTGCAGCGTTGACAGCGTACCGCAGTACTCGTCATTCCACGACCGGATATACGCCATTCTATCTGACGTATGGTCGACGAGCAAGACTTCCGTTTGCGATTCCTGTAGATGCTTCGCAGGATCTTAGTGAGAGACTGACCTGTCTCAATAATGCCTTGCTACGTGCTCGTAGTGAAACGGCAAAGTCTCGCGAGATTCACCGAGAACAAATTGACAAGCGTGCAAACGCTGGTGTATTTCAGGTGGGGGATTCGGTGGTCGTAAAGGCTGAAGAGAGGATGAAGTTGACCTCTCGCAGTGACCCCGAATATGAAATCTATAAGATTAACGGGCCAGTGGCTCATGTCCGACATCAGAGATCTGGGAAGGTGCGTGTACTTAATATAGCCAAGTTACGCGTAGTCGACTCAGAGATGTGCTGGGACAAGGTACGGCCACGCCCTGTTCGTAACCCCACAAAAGGTACGAAGGGTAGCCATCATCCGAGGATGATGCAGACCCCTGAGTCTGAAACCTTGCCGGTAACAGGCAAGAGTGCTACCCCTAGTGGGATGAATCGTAGGAAGCGGCCCGCTTCTGACGATGAACCAAGGGTGAGCAAGGTGGGTAAGAGGGTTGATAATAACATCGGTCAACCTGGTACGAGTATGACTCGAAACCATGAGTCACCCACCGAAACTCACGTGACTCCTCATGATGCGATGATGGACACATCGGAGGAGGTACCCGAAAGTGTGCCGGAGCCAATGGAAACGCTGCCAGCGCATCCATACTTTCTGCGCAAGCGCAGGCATGTACCTGATGTCGAAACTAACACCAAGCGACTCAGGATCGGTGCGTTTGGGCGTGCTCTATACGATGACTTCATCGATCGTATAGATGCAGTCATACTGCGACGTAGCCGCAGATGATGATCATTATGATTTATACCTTGTACCAGTAAGCATCATGCTAGCGTAGCATAGCATATTCAGTAAAATTTTAGTCTTAATATCCGATAGAGTAAGGGAAGATAAAACATAAACCATGTCCGTGGCAGCCCTATCTGTGGATGGATCTCGGGCCGCGGGCGCCATTATAGCCAGGGTAGATAGGATGTGTAACGCGGACCGGAATTTGATGCGTAAAGTGATTATGGGAAGTATGCGGTTCATGTTGAAGGATGACAAAATTAATGCCGGAAGGGTGGTACTCCTGGCCGAAATCAGCAAGACGTTGCTGTCCGGGTATGGAATAGACATAGTGCATTGGGTTCGAGTGCTGTTGTTGAGAAGCTTTATTAATCGCTGTATTTCTCACCAAGATCGGGTAGTGTGTGACCTGGTCAGAATGTCCTGGTGGTAGACCTAGGGTGTGTCAGGGTCAGCTAAGGGTCGACAAGACCCACGTGCCCTGCATAGTAAGCATACTAACAAACACAACCGATAAAAATTGCAATATTCAACTCTCTGAGTCCAATGTAACCGCAAGTAGATTATTTGCCAATAGAAAAATCGGTGTAGTTTTGCAAACCTTCGGCGAGACTATGGAAATTCATTGTGACGGAAAACTGACAGACCGGTGTGACGTAGGTAATGGTGTGTATGCGTTGATGTCTGGAAAATGTGGTTATAGCGGGAAGGGTTGGCAATTCGAGCCAGTAGCGTCTTACAGTCGGACGTACACTCGAGTTAGCCTGGCCATTGAAATGCCCCACTTGGATGTGACCGGCGTTCTAGATAAATCCATGATAGTAGAGCATTTGAAAGTACAACCCTGGGATCATTTACAGAAATCTAAGTATGTGCCGCTAGCACCATTGTCCGCGATTGACCCAGTGATGGTCGATGGCATTGGGGTACGATCTTTGGTATCCTATTCGGCGGGCTCTTTCATAACTGTGCTCGTAATATTAATTGTGCTATACAAGTGCGGAGTACTTTCGCGCATGTGGAATTGGATAAAATGCAAGCCACATGCGGCCCATAGTAGTGATAAACACACCGCCATTCATATTACTGCACCAGCATTGCAGTCCCGGCGGCCCCGGAAAACTGCAGTGATACCGGAGCCGCTGGAGTTGGCAACCGGGTCGTCGCCTAATGGTATTCCGAGGACTGAGATCGACCCGACAGCTGCCGACTGGGTGGACGTAGAACTGTACGACGACGTGGTGGATCCTGATGAGGGTGTCGCTCGATTGGACATATCCATGTGACGTTGTGGTACAAACTTTATTTGCTGCGTGTGGAACATTGAATGGTGATGTACCTTATATCCGTTATATTTGAACTATATATGAACTTTGCGTAGGACTTATTATATGACATGTAATGGTATTTGCACTGTAGGATTAGGTTTTGAACTCTAATGTGGTGTCGTGACGACGACTCGTTACGACACGCGGTGTCGCTGCTGACCATGTTGTCGCTGCTGGCAGTAGCGACCATTATATTAATACTGTGTAATATATATTCACTTATTTTAACTTGTATTGTTTATTCGCTTTTATTGTTAAGTTACGCGTGTGGCGGGTTACGTCCACGGTTTAATGATTTATTGTGTTTCCGGGATGATGTACCGTTATCCGGACATGTATGTATGTATAGTCGTGCCTGGGATGGGTGGTCTAGCATGATACTCCATTCCTGGTGTAATCCGATTTCCTAGTTACAATCCGATTTCCTAGTTACTATCCGATTTTATAGTTACAATGCTTTATGTATAGGCGATCGTATTTCTAGTTACAATGCTTTATGTATAGGCGTTCGTATTCGTGTGATTATGTGTATGGGTGTAGAGTGTTATCCGTTCGGAGAGCCGCTGGTATAGTGTGGTTTTGTTGTTGATGTTATACAACGAGTTAATTGACGCACCCTTAAGGCCTTAAGAGGTGGTTAATTAACTTCGGTTGGTGGGCATCTGTAGATATGGGAGTGTCTAGCGGGAGTCATGACCCGGTGGACATCTTATATTTACAAGTAAGACCTTGGTAGAAATTATTATATTATCGTTTGAAAATACCAGGTGAGCTGAAGGGAGATAACACTGTATGATAACGAGTAGTCTGTGTTTGCACTGAGTGACTGAATGCACTGAAGGACCGAGGGTACTGGTTGACTGGATGACGTCACCAGCAATGAAACTGGTATGAAGTGAGAACAGTATTAAAACTGAAAATGAAATAAGATAGGGGAGAAGCGACGGTGCTGGCTGGATGGTATCTGTCAGTAAATGTAGCAAGTAGCGATGAAAGTTGTTGCCATGGGATCGGCAATCAATTGATAGTATTCAACAGTTGGTCAGAACAGTAGTTTATGGAATAATAAGTTAATAGAAATTGAGAGGAATCGATGTGAAGCGTTAAGGATGACGAGTGTACTGACGGTGACCTAACTGACCCGAGTAGCTGTAGAAAGCACAACAACATCAGCTGATGATGAGCTCATCGAGCTCCAGTGCTATTAACCTTCCTAGATAACAGGCATAGGCCTAAAAAGCAAGGAAGAGGACTTGGACAGAATAGAGTCAATGACAAACATCCTGTTAGAAAAGGATGCGTATATGCACCACGTGACGACTGGCTATGACGAGCTAATTATCAGAAACAGAGAATTGTTGATAGAAACTGACAGATCGCATCAAACTCAGAACCGGCGCTAACCAGTGGTCCACGTTCAGTGTGCCATCGAAACCATTACGTAATGGAGTGGAAACTGAGAAGAGTATAAAAGGAGGACCGAGAGTTGGATACGAGGTCGAGAAAACTAGAGAGAAACTTGTAGTAGCTGAAAGCTCTGTGCGAATTTATAGTGTAGGTCGGTAGATTGGTGTAGGAGCGTTGGTTGAAAATAAGATAGTTAAATAAATAAGTATCTTTCTTAGATATAAAATAGATTATTATTTTATGACAGTAAAAGTCATCTTATTCTTATGTACAGTTAGTGTAGAATTAAAGTCATCACCTTGATAACTTCAAGGCACTAGTTTGTTATATTTACTCTGGACATTACGGAAGACCACCGTAACTTACCTTCAACTTCTGAGATTCAGTCAGATCAGGCCCGGATATCGAATACAAATATCGTTCAATACATCTACGTACGAGGCGAGCTGATATCCATCATTTGCGTTCTCGGTAAAGTTAGTTGTCGCAGCAACTACTCATACAAGCTTTACCCAAAACGCAAAAGACTTACGAACCGATTAGTGCAGATACGAACGTATGGTAATAGGAATCTTAGTGGTGAATCTTGAAGATAGATACGTCATCAAAATCTTCAACGTGTAATGGTACATGTATTGGCCCAAATGCACACCCCTAGTCACTAGTTAGCTGACGTCACAATAAAAATACTGTTTAGTTCCTTCACAAATCTCACAATGTTTGTCACGATGTGTACAAATTGTAAGTTTCTGATTCATTTACAGTTTAATAAACATTCTGCTGAGTGTTGAATATTTTGAAACTCATTTGACTGGAAGTTGTTACTGCCATAACAACACCCCTAGGCAATTACAAATTACATGTATTTCAGTTACCGTAACATTTAGATTCTGTGTATTCAGGTTTCAACAGTGAGCAGACCTTAGCTAGAAATAGCTGGTGCATAGCTACATGCGCATATGGATACCTCTATTTCAAAACAGTAAAGACAATATGTCTGACATAAGAAGCGATCTGCTGTATCAAAGCTACAGTGTATGTAGTGTTGAACAAAATGTTTGAGCTATACTTGCACCATTGATTTCTCAGGGCGAGCTTAAATGTGTGTAAAATATGCCTTACACTTATCAATTGGCAGTTAGACTGGGACTGAGGTACCGGTAGCTCATCGATGGCGGGAGGGCTCCAATCCCGTGCTACACCATACCGCCAATGTCTACAGCCCACATATTGACCTTACCACATGAATGGATTCCGATTGATACACCACCTACAACAGAATAGAATTACAAGTTATATATGCATTATTTTTTATGAATGACCAATAAAAATTCTAAATACCGGTAGAATGGAGTTGACCACCATAAGATCGCTCCCGCAAAAATTTAAAAAAAATCTTTTGTTTAGACAGGACTTCCACGTCCGGGAGTACTATATTTCAAAATCGCATGTTTGTACTCCCAAAACAAAGACCTTGGACTTCCTCTTTTTCTGTCCTTGACACCACTGAATGCCTGATTTTAAGGGGGGGGGGGGGGGGAGGGGGGGGGGGGGGGTGTTAATCAGCGGTATTCTTAAAATAGCTAATAAGGCATGATATATATGCTCTATTTATTAATTAAAAGAGTAATATTTTCCAATTTAAACCCCAAGGGCCTTAACGCTCACCTGGATGATTAGCGTTTGAACCATTAGCATTTGAACAGACAAAATACTTTAAATTCAGCAGCAACAAGACATAAAATACATGTACAAAATTCGGAATTCAGTACACTCAATATTAGTGGGAATTAATGATGAACGATGACCACACAATCATATTGAATCCTAGGTTCCATCCACCTAATAAAAAATCCAATATGGCCGTCAAATCCTAAATTTGGATTGGTCCATGACAACCATGTTTTATCAAGGATCAAGTTCTCGTCAACAAATTTTAATCACCCTTAGTTATTGATGAAATTAAATCTAATGAGTTTCAGCCTGATAGGGACACAGTTCCGGAGATGTCATTTTGGAGAACAAGTTTGGCCACTGGAACAAGCGGTTCATGAAGAGTATCGGGTTTTTTTTAAAGATTTCTAGCCATTTTTTTGATAATTCAATATGGCCACCAAACAAATAGACCAATCAAAATTCTGTGTACATGATCTGAAGCACACCACTCTATTCCTTCCAGCCAAGTTTGCTTGAAATTGTTCAGGTGGTTAATGAGCAGTAGCATTTTAACCGGTTAACACTCATATCAGCCAAAAACGGCTTCTACATTGGTCTTGAGATATGTCCATTTGAAGCCTACTAGCATAGAATTAGTCAACCTAAAATCCAAGATGGCTGTCTGACAATTTGAACAATCAATATTCTGAAATGAAATCCTGGAGCCTACCACCATAAGATACTTCCAGCCAAAAGTGGTTGAGATTGCCCGAACAGTTAATGAGGAGTAGGATTTTAACCGATTTCCCACCATTTTTTGGAAAATTCAAGATGGCCACCAAAAGAATAGACCAATCAATATTCTGTATACAAGTTCTGAAGCATATCAGCCTAGGATCCTCCCAACCAAACATGGCTTCCACTAATTTCTAAACACAGGAAGTTCTGGACTTCCTGTGTAGTAGTTTTGGGAGTCCGAGCATGGAAGTCTAAAATGGTTCCCATACATTAAATTTGCTTAAAATCATAGTTTTAGTGGTGTCAGGGCCAGAAAAAAGGAAGTCAAGGACTTCCTTAGTCTTTGTTTTGGGAGTCCAAACATGAACTTTGGGAGTATAGTACTCTCAGACTTACACTAGTGGAAGGCATGCAACCAAGCTTGCTTGAAATCGGGAAAGTAGTTAATGAGTAGGTTTTTAACTGATTTCCAGAAAATCCATGGGGCCAGAAAAATTGACCAATCAAAATTCTGTATTCATGTTCTGAATCCCTCTTAGCCTAGTATCCTTCCAGCCAAGTCTAGTTGAAATTGGTCAAGCAGTTAATGAGGAGTAGTGCTTAACTTTTAAACAATTTCCCGCAATTTTTGGGAAAATTCAAGCTGGGCGACGAAAAAGTAGACCAATCAAAATTCTGTATACAAGTTCTGAAGCATACCACTCTAGAGTCCTCCCAAAAGGGTTTGCTCAAAATCGTCCAAGTGGTTAATGAATAGTATGATTTTAAATGATTTTCAAAATTTTCAGAAAAGCCAAGATGGCCGCCAGAAATATTGACCACTCAGAATTCTCATTAGAAGTGTTGAAGCCTACTAGTATAGAATTAGTCTACCCAAGTTTTGTTGACATCGGGCCATTTATATTGGTTGAAATCGGTCAAAGCATAAATGAGGAGATGCGATTTTACGGATGGCCATCATGCCATAAGTTCACCCAGCCAGGTGAGCTAATAATTAACCTAAATAACAGAAGAAATGTGATAAAACACCAATATCATTATCTGCACGTAAAAAAATAACAGTGACCGTTGACCTGTACATCCCCAAATTATATTCCTACACCTCCTGTCTTTCGGATGAGACATTAAACCAATTACTCAGCCAGTCATTCCAGTGGTAAATTTTCTAAAATAGTCTTCTCTTGGCTTGCAAATGAATATTCAATAAGAAAATATTTTGATTTTCCTTACCAAATTTAGTCATTAAAGCGGTAAAGGGATAGGGGAAAATGAGAAATGGAAGTCTCAAGGATGTGGGGGTGGAAACGTATGTATTATGTATTTAAGTGCAAACGTCATTTTAAGATGTACTAAACGAAATCACGGATTTCTTTTTTCACGAGAGAGTTGATACTTACCTCCCTAATACTCTTTGATATTGCTAAATATCGGATTTCACTCAATAAACACTCAGAATAAAAACAGTTAGGTGCCCCTACTGGGCAGGGAGTCAGAGTGTAGTCCGGCGGATGCCAGCCCCACCACGGCGCATGCGCAGACTAGCACTTCCTCTGACTAATTTATTGGCTGACACACATGCAACTATTAAGAGCCTGAAGACCGAGCCTCTGTGGGGTGGAGAGGCCGGTTCCGTATTAGGGAGGTAAGTATCAACTCTCTCGTGAAAAAAGAAATCCGTGATTTCGTTTATTTCACTTCAAGAGTATACTTACCTCCCTAATACTCTTTGATATTGCCAGACTTCGACAGGGAATTCGGCGGGAGGGAGGCGAGATCAAAAGACAAGCTCTTCACATACGCTTTTCCGCGTTTAAGGCACTTAACCTTCTGAAACTGTGTAAAACACAGTCAGGATTTGACAAAACGTCGGTTAACACAAACTGATGGATGAGAGATGACTGAATGTCATATGCGCTCCCCCCCCCTCCCACCCCCTTTCCTGGGAGGAAGACTCGAATGACCTCAATGTCCCATACGCTCTCTATGTACCAGTGCCATGTACTATAGGACAGAGACGAAAAGGCTCCATTTTCGTATACTCTCAACGATGAACCACATAAATACACAAACCATCACCATATTAATAACAAAAGGTAACGTGACAATACAATCAAAAATGAACAACACATGAACAAGACTGACCTTGTCGAACTTTGCTGCTGACATCATCTTCCCAGTGGTGAATGCTGATGCCGTCCCAAAAAGTGGTTGTTTCCATTAATTAATTGTGATATATATAAGCAATGAGGAAACCTCATCAAAAAATACACCAGATTATTTTTTCAAAATCGACAAGGCGAGAGGGGTCGAGGTGTCACGGAGATAATGGTCTGTAAAACTAGACTCACAGTGCCACTGAGCAACGGACATAATGTCATCCACAGGGACCCCATTAAATAGGGCCGTGGAAGTCACCACGCCGCGGACACTGTGAGCCTTGGCCATGTCAACCTGCTTACCAGTGGTGGATTTATGACAAAACTGAATACATTCTACAATCCACCTGGATATGGTGTCCCTAGACGCCCGGCCATGGAGTTCAATATATGACAACCATAACGCTGACTGGTCGGTCCGCCACTCCGAAGTACGCTGTTTGTACCGGAGCAGCGCCCGGACGGGACACCATGCTTTCGAATTAGGATCATATCTAGTTAAAGCAGGCAAAAAAATAGGTTGACCTGGATATTTCAACGACTGATTCTTAGCCAAGAAATTAATCCTAGGTAGAAGCTTAAGGCCTTCCTTCCCCTGTAACCACAAAACGGTCCTCCTCGGCTGATAAGGCATGAATTTCACTCCTACGCCCAGCCGAGGCAATTAAAAATACAGTTTTAAGAGTTAACAGTTTCATAGAAATGGAACTAAGTGGTTCAAAAGGCTTATCACCCAGTACCTGAAGCACTAGAGATAAACTCCAAGATGGAATCACTGGGGGATTCCTTGGTCTTAGATTGCCCATGCCTTTAATTAATACATTTAATGTACCTACTTCATCACTTCCCCTATTAGCCAAGCAAGGGATACCAGTCATTAAAGCTGACTTATAACCAGCATTGAGGCTATAGGCATCATACAGGTGACAGAGGAAATCAGCTACTACCTGAATAGATGAGTCCATTGGATCAATACATCTTTTTGAGCACCACTCTGCAAATCTGTTGATTTTATAATTATATGCTCTGGAGGTTTACCCCCTCCTGGCTGTGGCCATAAACATGGCTGCTTGCTCAGAAAAGCCCTCCTTAATTCTAGATTCCTTGACAACATCCACGCAGTCAATCAGAACATTGACGGATTGTTGTGAAGGGCCTTGCCCTGGAAGATAATGTCGTCCATCAGAGGCAGAGGAACCGGATTGCAGACCAGAAGGTCCAGCAGATCCGTATACCATGATCGGCTTGGCCAATCTGGGGCGATCAGAAGCACTTGGCACTCCTCCTGTCTGATTTTCTGAAGAATTTTTGGAATCAGGATTGCTGGAGGGAATGCGTATGCATACATTCCCGCCCAGCTGATAGCTAATGCATCTGTTGCGAAAGCGCTTGGATCTGGAATCGGAGAGATGTACGTCGTCATCTTCGCATTCCTCTTCGTTGCGAACAAATCAATGTTGGGTTTCCCCCAATGGTCGAACAGATGATCCGCCACACATTGATTTAGTTGCCATTCTGTGGGTAAAACCCCCCCACAGACCCCCCCCCCCCCTTGCGGGTTGGTCTGTTGTTTTAACCACTATAAAAACATACTTACCGTTCAATCACTACTTGGTAAATCAATTATTTGCATTTTGCTATCAGAATAAGATTTTTATGCCTGCATACACACCTCCCCATGCCTAATCATATTCCTATGGACCCTCAACCAGGCTACTGGTTGAGTCCCACCTCCAGCCTACCTTCAGGTATAGACTGGCACCAGTCTACTCACCTCATAGCGACGCTTGTCGCTAAGCGCGCTCGCGCATGCGCATTAGAGCCCGAATAGGAAACAGATTCACTTTTCTAAATTTAAGTGCAAAATATTTAGTCTGATTCTCAAATCTTACCACGCGGGGTGGTTGAGGCCGGGTCGTAGTGATTGAACGGTAAGTATGTTTTTATAGTGGTTAATAAAACAACAGACCAACCCGCAAGGGGGGGTCTGTGGGGGGGGGGGTTGTTATTACACCACAAAAACATCCATTACCGTTCAATCACTACTTGCTAAACCCGTAGATTTGGTCAGTGCCCCCGTCCACATAAGGTGGGAGGAGATTAGAGAATTGTTAAACCAGGATAAAAATCAAACCAATCTTATCCCAATGTTAATAACATAACATATTAGTGCATTTAGCTCAATCACACCGTGATTAGCAAATAAGAACAACTTGAACTTAAAGAAATAAATAAAAACCAAAAGAAGACTCTCACCCTTTCTCACCGATGCAGAGTCTTAACGAAAATGGTGAGAAGAGCTTGGTAAATAGTCTTCGGCTCTTTTTTTTGTTAACAAACAAGGATAAATTAAATCAATCTTATCCAAATGTTAACAACATAACCTAATAGAGCATTTAGCTCAATCACACCGTGATTAGCAAATAAGACAACTTGAACTTAAAGAAATAACCAAAAACCAAAAGAAGACTCACCATTTCTCACAGACGCATAGTCCTAACGAAAATGGTGGGAAGTGCTTGGTAAATAGTCTTCGGCTTTTTGAAATGTTACGAAAGAAGGAAGCTGCCGCACTCTTGTCTTTGAGATAAAAGGATGTAAAGGTGTATTCACATTTCCCTCCTGCCACCTGCCTGATCTCATCTAAAGACGAACCCTCAAAAAGAGCGAAAGAAGTAGCCATACCTCTAACGTCATCGGCTTTAATAAAGGAGAGATTAATTTGATCCGGTGAGGCTATCTCATAACAAGGCTTAATTATACTCTCACAAATCCATATGACAATCGAAGAATTTGAGACCGGCTTAGATAACTCTTCCTTGTAGGAAAAACAAATGAGATGGATCGACTCTTATAACATCTGATCGCTGATTGAAGGTTATTAATGACCTAATAGGACACCAAAAATTTTCGGATGGCGACAGACGAAAAAGATTTTTAAATGATCGGACTATCAGGATAGCAGTTAGTTTGAGTTTTAAATAAAAAATTCCTTCTGGGATATCAAAACTAGCCGTCTCCTGAAACTATAAATCTCTCCTTTTCAGCGGAAAGAGCATGAATCTCCTGAACGCGCTCTAGCAGAGGCTGTAGCAACAAGAAAAAACAGCTTTGACAATTAAAAACAAAACCAAGCTTACTACTGGTAGAAGAAATAGGTTCAAAATGGCGACCTGCCAAAACTTGAAGAACCAAAGCCCAACTCCAGGAAGGTAAAGGCTTAGCGATCGGAGGACGAATATTACTTAGACCTCTAATAAAGCTATTAAAAGTCTTAGTATCCTTCACCTAGCATACAGAAGACAAGGAAGGGATGACACCAGAGAAAATCTATACTCCCTGAACGTAATAACTGACAAATGAAAATAACCAAACAGATAAGATAAAAACTCTAATAACTTGGGTATAGACACAGAATCGGGCACGAAACCTTGGTCTGAACATCATTCACCTAAATGTGTAAGTCGACCCTTGTAAACTCAACGGGTCGAATCCCTTCTGGCAGAGTCAATCATTTTCCTGAGACCAGAAGAAACCTTATTCTCGAGGACTTCAAACTCGAGATTCTCCAGACACACAGACTAAAATTTATTGGATTTGGATGCACACAAAGACCTCTTACTTGAGATAGAAGATCCTGGTATACTGGAAGAAGAAGAGGGAAATCTACCAGAAAATCTAGATGGTCTAAAAACCAAATCCTCTTTGGCCAAAAGGGAGCTATCAGAAGAATTTCGCAAACCTGATCCTTGACCCTCTTCAAAACTAACTGAATCAAAATCGTTCGAGAGAAGGCATAGGCGAACATTCCTGTCCACTACTGAGACAGAGCATCCACCCCCAGGGCTTGACTGTCCGGAAAAGGAGACATGTAAGAGAAGATCTGAGCATTCAGAGAGGCCGCGAACATCTCTACTAGAGGACAATCCATAAGACTAAACCTCATTCCTCCTTCTAAAAATGAAAGAAAACCCCATGGCAATGACTGAACGAATCGAGATTTAGAACCCTAACAGACAATCCAACCAATGCACAGAAGTCTGGATCTACTTTCCAATGAATAGCCTCTTCTATAGACTCCTTGACAATCATAGACAAACAACAACCCCTCTAAAGCTAATAGCTTCTAATAATAAGGAACAGAAGACCATTTTGGAAGAAGAGACTACATAGAAGGCTTCTAGATCCAAGAATATCTAGCCCCTTTTAATAAGGGCCACCCTTAAAGAAGTGTCAAACTTACTATATGCTAAAGAGGACTGCTCATAGAAAACACATAGATGACATATGCCAAAAATCCTGGGCTATATCATAATGCTTAGTCCTCACCAAATAGGTAACTCACGTTTATTATGGATATTTTAATAATACCGCTTACTCTGAATGGAGACCAAAAAGGGTCATATCAGTATAGCCTAACTTATTAATAATGCTAAAGACTATATTATAGATAATATTATTTACAGAGAATTAACCAGAGAGTGTGGCAAACCAAAACCCCATAGTAAGTCTATGGGAGTGCTTAGAGTCAAGATATAGCCAAATCATGTGCCCGACATCTACATGAACTACGGGAAAGTTACTAGTGATGACCATCATCACAATTCTATGAATAGAATACATGACCAGGTCCTAATAAGAGAGCTATGGCCCACATTAGACTATCTAATTTAAACATCGTATAACAATGGAGATTTAATAAAAAATTGTATTGAATACATCAACGGTTGCCTAGCCGCCCGGGCTTGCTGATAAAGTAGATATCCTAAACAATTCGATATTTATGCCAAGAGGCAGAAACTTAAAAGATTTTAATAAATTTATTGATTCTTATAATTATAGTCTTATCATCAATAATTTCATCTTTGTACTAACAAATGACATTGTGTTAGAAATCCCAAAGAAAGGAAAGATTGAACACTGACACTAGATATTAACTGATTGAATACTGAATTTTGCAGACGACATATTACAACTGTAATATCTCTGGACTTGCAAAGATTTTAAAAACATTTTGACCGAAAATAGTTGGTGGATGCTTAAATCCAAAGATTCTCGACCGCTCTTCCCCCCCCCCCCCCCCCCTCCAGCGCAACCCCAACCCCACTCCAACCGGCCCGCCCCCAGCCCCCAAACAACAACCTCAACTAGCGAAAAACCCAAGACTCACCGAATAGTCCGGGAATAATCCGACCGAAAATTGCTGGTGGCATCACCAACAACCCTCAGTCAAACTGCCCCCAAAATACCCAGCAAATCCCGAGCCCCGACCCCCCGAAACCCCCGTCCGAAGGCCCGCAGCAACCCCATCAAAATAGAGCAAAATTTACGCTATAAAAGGAAAAACAAACAAGAATCTGGAAAAAGAAAACAAAACTAACTCACCGAAACCATGTCAACGCAGAAGAATCCGACTCATATTCCTCCTTCCTGCCCCCTTATCCGATTGATTATCTTTTCTCAGCGAATAATGTACTTGTAGACATTAATCCTGTACTCATAATGATCCTATGAAACCTTTACTGAATCTAATTCTTTTCAGCGACTGACGAAATTATACTACGATTTACTTAAGAATCAGGGTTATCCCCTCCACAAATAAACTCCCTTTGGTTAAATAAATATGTCAACCTGCCGACATAAGAGGTAAAAGGAGCGAGAAAAAAGGCTGAATGGCCCGAAGACAACTGGCCATCTAAAGTTGGATGAAAGCAAAAATCGTATATCGAAATAATGCGTAGAATACCACCTGAATTATCGGCTTATGAAATGCGCATATAAAATAATCTGCAACAAAATCCCATACGGTAACCAGTCAGGAGTCTTTAATTACGCTGAAAATTGTCACTGATAAACGAATAAATGTCTGCATAGCCAACAATTCCAAGAGAGACTACAAGACTGGCAATAACTTGGAATGACTATTTTCAGCCATTAAACATTCCCAATATTAAACAAATACGGAAATAAGACTAATCTTAGGCAAGAAGATGACTAGATTCTAGGAAAGCGGATGTGGAAAAAGGGAAACGGAAATGCATAAACCGGAAGTATACTACCGGAAACTGATCAAAATCCTACAACCCGGATGTACAGAATTACCGGAAGAGGAAGCTGAAAACCCGGAAATGGATGAACAATGTAATGCCGGGTAAAACCAGAAATGACCCTATCCCCGGCTGTACGAAATCCGGATGTGGAAAAAAGGAAAAAGAAATGGATAAAACCGGAAGTAGACTACCGGAACTGATTAAGATCCTACAATCCGGATGTACAGACTAACCGGATGAGGAAACTGAAAAAACGGAACCGGAAATTGATGAACAATGCAATGCCGGGTCCAATCAGACCCGGATATGCATTCTTCCGGAAGCTCTCATGAAACCGGAAATGGAAAACGGAAGTCTATCCAGGTCTGGATGACCCGGAAGTACAACCCTAAGACCGGAAGCGGAAGTGTACTGACTAGCGTCCAAACCGGAAATGGAAAACGCCTCTACCGGAATTCGAAAATAAAAGGAGTCCTCAGACTCCGGATATCCGGAATGGCCGGAAGCGCCAATAGAACCGGAAACGGAAGTAGGTACCAGATCTCTAGGACCCGGATGTCCTACATAAACGGAAGACAGACCGGAAGTGGCCGGAACGGAAGTGGTAACCGGATCTTGCCGACCTGGATTACCCACTAAACCGGAAGTCCTACCGGAAACGGAAACCACCGAAGACGGAACCGGATCTTGAAGACCCGGATGTCTTGCTAGACCGGAAGTTCGGACGGAAAAAGATTGAGATGCGGAAAACGGAAGTAAACCCGAGTCCACCACAACGGAAACGGAACTAGCAAGACTAGGTATCGACCTCTTAGAAACGGGCGCTCTAGAGACAACTGTAACTACCGGAACCACCGTAAAATTGGCATTATCATAAGGACTGGCCTCATGGACGCCGGTTTCAGCCGACGCCACCACTGCTTGAGCATTATGCCCGTCACCCTCAAGTCTTAAGTGGATTTTATCTGATGCACTCTCCGAGCACACCTTCAAGAGCCTGGATGCTCTTGTCTTCTGCTTTGGTGATACCAACACCTGCCTAGAGGTCAGAGGGACCGGCTTCCCCCATTTGCGGGAACGCCCGCTAGCCTTCGGGCTATCCTCCGAACTTGACGAGCCTTTCTGCTTTTTGGCCTCTTTTATCGCAGAAGAAATTCGTTCATCGAGCGATTTTGTCAACACTGTGACAAACGATTCAAATCTTGCAAAAAGCGCCATCACGGCGTCCGATTTCCCGATGAGTTTCCCCCCTCCGTTGCTACCTATAACGGAACAGAGGATTGAGCAAAGGACACCGCCTTTGCCTTGCTAGCAACGGAGGAAGGGGAAGGACGACCAGAGGGCAGCGATTGTTATGACCGACAAATCTTTAAAGAACGCTTTCGCTACCGAAAACCGGCCACCCTTTACAAATCCCACACATAGCATTAGTAGTACAGGACACTTCGCACAAACGTGCCTGGCGAACTCGATCGAGTGATGACGATCACATTTTGCCGACGAACATTTAGTCTTATCTGACCGTTTCGCTGACTCCTACAAACGAAAAAACGTAACAATGAAGCATACCGCTCAAACTCTCAAACAAGAGACACCCTCAACTCAGTTCTAACGGCGGGAAAATTCAAATTTCCTTAACAGAAACTTTCAAGGGATTTTAAGATAATCCTTATAATGCACTAGAAATAACTTCGTTACAGGCTCTATATATATGGACTGGACATTATCAATGATGATGATGATTTAGGATAGGCATAACAATCAAGATACCACGAAGCAAAACGATCTTCGCGAAAACCAGTAATATATAAATTCGTCTATAAGATACCATATAAACACAATTATACTTCCTAGACGTAACTTAGGGAGGATTGACTTCATATTGGGCATATTCTTCCGAGATATAAAGTCAAAAGGTATCACTGACACAGCGCAAAACACAAAAACTTATATAAATATTTTTAGACAACTATTCTGCTGCCGAATAATTGAAAAGTGAATCTGTTTCCTATTCGGGCTCTAATGCGCATGCGCGAGCGCGCTTAGCGACAAGCGTCGCTATGAGGTGAGTATAGACTGGTGCCAGTCTATACCTGAAGGTAGGCTGGAGGTGGGACTCAACCAGTAGCCTGGTTGAGGGTCCATAGGAATAGGATTAGGCATGGGAAGGTGTGTATGCAGGCATAAAAATCTTATTCTGATAGCAAAATGCAAATAATTGATTTAGCAAGTAGTGATTGAACGGTAATGGATGTTTTTGTGGTGTAATAACAACACTCATCCTTCGGCTCAATGAGTCTGCTAGCAGATTTAACCTTCCCGGAATATGAACTGCTTTCAAGGTTATCCTGTGATCCAGGCACCAACAAAGCAGTCTCCATGTCATCATACAGAGACTGGGCGACTTCGTTCCGCCCTGGCGGTTTATGTAAGTCACTACTGTTGAGTTGTCTGAACGAATAAAAACAATCTTGCCCTGAACTTTCTGTAAGAAATGTTCCAGGCCCAGGACTACTGCTCTTAGTTCCAGTAGATTGTTATGTTCCTTTGACTGTTCCAGATTCAAAAGCCCTGATATCGTGGATTCTTCCAGGTAAGCTCCCCACCCCTCCATCGAGGCATCTGTATACACAGTTACCTGAGGGTGAGGAGGGGTTAGCATAACCCCCACCAGGAGATTCTCTGTGTCCAACCACCATTGCAGGTGGTGAATTAGAGGCGCCAACACTGACACGTTCGAGTCCAGTGAACCTGTACTCTGGGTCCATTGCGTCATGAGAAATAACTGGATCGGCCGCCTGCGTAAGGGGGCCTGAGGAATGACTGGTTCCAACGAAACCATCAACCCCAGCATTCTCAAGTAAACCCGTGCCAGGACATGACGACTGTCACACACTGACTGAATTACTGAGATGAGTCTCTGAACTCTCTCCTGAGTAGGATAAACATATCCTGTCTCTAGATCGAAGAACATCCCCAGGTAAACAAACTTCTGGGATGGAGTCAGCTCTGATTTTTGGAAATTGATCATCCAGCCTAAGTCTGTGAGAGTCTTCAAAACAATCTCCGGATTGGCCGATAAACTTCCCTAGGTGTGTGCCTTTAACAGCCAGTCGTCTATGTACGTGTGGACTGCTTTGCTTCTCCTGCAGAGGTATGCGGTGATCGCAAGAACCACACGGGTGAAAACCCGAGGAGCCGTGGAAATTCCGAAGGGTAACACCCTGAATTCCCACTGTCTGCCCTGGAATGCAAATCTCAGGAAGCGACGGAAACTCCTCGCTATGGGGAAGTGGAAATAAGCATCCTTCAAATCTATTGAAGCTGGCCACATTCCCTTTTCTAACCCCGCCAACACCGAGCGCACAGTCTCCATCTTGAAACCGGGCATCTCTATGAACTTGTTCAACGGCTTGAGGTTGAGAATAGGTCTCCACCCTCCGGTGTTCTTTGTTACTAAGAACACGGTTGAATAGAAGCCCGGACACTTCTGTGCCGGCTGAATTGCTCCTTTTTGTATGAGGGAGTTTATCTCCTCCTCTATGCACAACCTTTGATCTGGATCTCTCGGATTTGGAGTCCAGATTGGCACCAGAGACAGCCGCGACGGCGGGCCTGTCATCCAATCGGGATGATACCCGACTGAAAGCCATCGCAAGACTAAACGGTCCTGAGTCAACCGCTCCCACTCTTGCAATGTGGTCGGCCAGCCGGCCTCCCACCGGTCCACCTAGAGAGGTGCGCGGGTGGTTGCCTGGCTGACTGCGCCTGAGGAGCCTGCGCCCCCCTCACTGCTGGCCGAATTGCACGCGGCCGAGGCTGCGATGGAGGCTGGCCTCTGACCTGGCCACCTCCACCGCGAGCCTGCAGGGGACGATACCCAGGGGGTGCCGCACGAACGCGCTCCCTACGGAGCACCTCAAACTGCTCGCGCAGCGCCCTCTGGTTATTGACCAGAGTAACCGTCTCCTGGAGGTGCCTACATCCCTCACCTCCAAAGAGACCAAGACATGTCATAGGCGTACGCAGTAGCCTATTGTACAGGTCCTGGGACGGGCACAGGTTGTCCAACGCAAACGTGCGCCTCGCCCGGACACTCCTGGTCACCTCCCGAGTCATACAGTCCAGAGCCAGGTTGATACCATCCTGGATGGCTCTCTGGACTGTGACCGGGCTCGGTTGGCGTGATGCGGATGCTGTTACTACCCCCTGTAACAGCTGGGAGACGTGACAGCGCCGCAACGCGTTCGAACACAAAACTCCCGTGTCAGCACGGGAGCCTGGCCGCGCATCCTCACCCAAAGCCGCACGGTCATCCACGGTAGGCTTGGGCACCACACCATACCTCTGGTAATCCACATGCATGATGCGGCAGCACCTTGCTACCTCGCGAGGGGCCTTCGCGAGACGCCCATTCGCCTTGATGGACGTCTCCGCTGCCGAGAACATATCCACGATATGCTCTGCTAACGGCAGAGATGGCATAGTGCTAGCAGTGGCCTTACCAGCTAACCACGGCCTGTGGTCACGCTGGCTAGCCGACTGCTCCACGGGCATGTCTGGCTTAACACTTATCAGCCATTGACAAGCGTCAGACCAATCCTCCTCCGTGGCTAGCTGCGAGTGCTCTACTAGACGAGGGCATTCGTCTTCCTCCTGAGCAAACGCAGCAGAGCTTGACGGCGGATAAGCTGACACTCCTGGCAAGCCAGAGAAAGTATGCGGGCCCGAAAGAGCAGGCATGGTAATCTGACTGGCTTGTCCAGAAGCAGGTGCCGTGGTAGAGCGTGGGGCAGATACCGCCCCACCACGGCCCCGACCAGAACCAGCAATACTCTCGGCAAGCCGAGGTATGCGGAACAGCTGGCCATCAGCACGGCCCAGGGCCACCTTCTGAGCCGTGAACTCTACTCCTGCGTGAGTAGAACCATGGAATATGTCGCCTGTATTCCCCGCAAGGGGTGCACAGAAGTCATAATCCATGGTCACGTCCTCAGACGGTGACCCTAACAGGTAATCCTCTTCTCCCTGGCCAGAAAGATTAGACTCGGGGTCAGCAAAGAGAGCCAACCCGGACTGGCCAGGAAAGGTGCCATAGGAGGTACTGGCACCCACGGCGTGCGGATACCCCTGGGCTGATAAGCACAGGGTTTGTACACCTTTCAGTATTTGAAATTCCATGACTTTTCCATGACTAAAATTAAGAAATTCCATGACCTCCAAGAATCAATAGCTAGGTCAAAGACAGTCAAATTTGTTTCAAAATGTTCAACAGCATATAGTGAATCATATGGAATTCACTTTATCTAGGGCAAAGGGTCAACATGTGAGAATATCCGGTACATTTTTAATCAAATCTGAGGTTTTCACATAAAAAATTGACGAATAAAAATTCTGAATGGAAGTTCTAGAGCCTATGATCATACATGTAGTATCCTTTCAGCCTAACTTGGTTGAAATCGGTCAAAATGGTAAGAAGCACTATGGGCATTTCTAGTAAATTTTGTAAAAAATCTAAGATTTTGACCCCAAAAATTGTCTATTAACCCTTTAACACTCATATCAGCCAAAGCCGGCTTCTGTCACGCGTGGTCTTGAGAGATGTCCATTTGCAGACCAAGAGAAGACTATTGTTGAACATTTTTTATAAAATAGTCTTCACTTGGTCTGCAAATTGCCATTTTCTTTGAAATTTTTAAATTTTTTTGAACAAATTTAAGGCTTAGAGCCGAGGCTTCTATTTGGACAAGGTGTTCAAGAAAAAATTGAAATCCAATCCATAAAATCGTTACTTTCACGAATATGTTGCGCACTAATAGATAACATGCATGGGAAAATTTGACAAAATATGAGCCAAAAAAGTTGTATACATGAATATAATACGCAATCAGAGTTTAGAAATATTGCAAAACATATTTTTCAGACAAACGAAAATTGGTAACTTTACCGCTAGATTAAAAATAATAATAAACCTTTATCGGCTAAATATCTTGTTATTCTTTTAATATTAACAAGTTTATTTCATACTTTAACCGTAATAGAATGCATAACACCATCTTTGAGCAAGAAATACGTTCAATATACAGGGGAATCTCCATACGCTAGCGAGACCGAGATATCATCGCCATCTAATTATCATAATGTAACCAATTCGGCCGGGACGAAATCGCCCAAATACACAAAAATCTTGCCACTAAATATACTGCCGAATGCATACAAAGCTAAAGATGTATCTGACTTTACTAATTATCGGCCAGTCTCGGTACTTCCACTTTTCTCAAAACTCTTAGAAAGGCTGTATTTTAGTAGAATTACTAAATATCTAAACAAAAACTCAATCATATATCCTTCTCAATAGGGTATCAGAGAAAAACACTCTACTATGCTTGCCATTGTGGATATGATAGAAAAATTATCAACCTCCATTGAGAATAATGAACATACGCTGGGTGTATTCTTGGATCTTTCCAAAGCCTTCGATACAATTGATCATACAATTTTACTGCAAAAGCTTGCATACTATGGAATAAGAGGTACTGCATTGAACTGGATACAGAGTTACCTGTCAAACAGGGAACAGTGTGTACAATTCAATGGGGCTATCTCTGAATACAAAAATATAGTTTGTGGTGTTCCCCAAGGTTCAGTTCTTGGGCCCCTGCTGTTTCTCCTATATATGAATGACATATCCAAAGTCTGCAAACATCTCTCACTAATACTTTTTGCAGACGACACAAATGCTTTCTGCAGCCACAAGGATATAGAAATTCTATACAAAAATGTCAATAATGAAATGGCGAAATTAATAGACTTGTTTAAAGTAAACAAATTGTCCTTAAATGTATCAAAAAGTAATTATATACTATTCACAAAATCTAAGAAACTAAAAGAAATAGTTCTCCCAAACCTCTATATCGACAACCAGATAATTCAAGAAGCACAATATGCTAAGTTTTTAGGAGTATATCTGGACAAAAATTTAACATGGGAGAAGCATATTGAAATTATTACTACCAGTGTAGCAAAAAGCATTGGCATCATTCGCAGACTGAAACCCTATCTAACACCTAATATTATTAAAAACCTGTACTGCACAATGATACTTCCTCACATCACCTACTGCAATGCTATCTGGACTAATACATCTCAAGCTAGACTAAAAAAACTAAAATCTCTGAAAAAGCAATCTATTAAACTATTTTCACAAACAGCAGGTGGCCAGGATATCTTTAAATCAGAAAAGGTCTTAAAACTTGAGGACATTGGAGGGCTTCAACTACTACTGGGGCGTTATTCAAAGACCGAGGCTACCTGATAAATAAGACGCAGTTCAGACATGGAACCACATTGTTCGCATGGGGTTTTATGCCAGATCTAGCTGATTCAGAGCATCGCTACCCTACACGCACTGGTTCATTAAGAGTGGCCTTCCATTTTGCACAAGCACTTACCGATACAACCAATGTAATTTGCCATGCTGAATTTGATAATACGATAGAAATTGGATCAGACTTTAACGCATTAACAGATTATTAACAAATATGTTGAATACATTTGAAATAGAGGATCTATTATTCGGCGACAATAAATCACGGGAACACTTTCTCGGTGTTTTTCCAATTGACAATGTACCCACACATATTAAATATCTCCCGGCCTCATTAGTAATAAACACGCATCCCAGTAATAAATCCGGACAACATTGGGTGGCAGTTTATTACACTAGAAATGGAAATGCTGAATACTTTGATCCTTATGGAAGATGCCCTTCTGACGGAAGAATGATATCAAATGTACAAAATGGACTCTGTGCGCATGTTTATTATTTCAACAATGAACGTGTTCAACCAGCCGTGATGACAACTTGCGGATATTATTGTGTATATTTCTTATACCATCATTCGAGAGGTGTACAAATGAAACACATATTATGGGCTCTAAGAAACAGAGACAAAATTGATGTGATAGTGAAACGTCTGACGCGCAGGATTATGAATAAACAGAAAAAATGATCATATTTAATGCATAATTATTTATGTACTATGTTTTCTTTTTAATTGTCGTGAATAAATGTCGCTAATATTTATCATAAGAAAAATGCACGTGTCAATAAAAAATACATTTATTTTGCAAAAATATGTTATTATTTCTTCGTGTTCCCTTCTCACCCCTCAGTCACCATCCCCAATTATCACCATTTTGATAAGCCACGATCGATCAATGCCGATAATGGCTACAAAATTAATGGTACACTAGGCGCGCGAGGCGTACCACAATGATCCAAAGATCCAAAATTAATCGTATTCACATCGTGACAATGACAACACAATGAGGACATATTTGAATACAGAGAAAACCATATGACGTGCTCTGTAATTGAACCCTGCGTTTCAATTCCAGTTTTCTATATTTAAAAAAATGTCATTCAAACATGATGCAATAGTAATGTTTTGAAAACCGATGATGTTAATTTTAAGCGGTGGAGAAAAAACATGTGACAGAAATAAGGGCGTGTTCAGATTGGAAAGATAGTTTTACTGACAGCTCATATTTTAGCTATAAAAGTTAAATGCGCGCGACTAGTAAGGCATACAGCTTTTTTGAATTTGCCAAAACAAAAATGGAATTTCAATTATGCGATCGATGGAGAACGAAAGGTTCTACACCTATTAATTGTGGTTGCATCGAATGGAACAAATATAATGAGGTACCAGTACAGCAACCATTTTTAATGTCATTACTTTAAATCCGTAACTGCTGGAGAGATTATATAGCAGATCCGGACGAGCGCAATTACAACAAATGGGTGCATGCGAAGTACCAACTTCATAATGATTGCTGCACGTGTATGTGGTGCGAACAAAACAGAAGCTATCGTTTGCATAAATTGAGATAAAAAACATTTACGTTAAAGCAAAATAAAAAATAAAGAAATAAGCCTCTTTTTTAAGGGGCCACCATAAACCAAAATTATGTTACATACATACACCCACACACAAACGGGTGCATAAAAAGGCGCAAACACACACGCACGCATGCACGATGTACATGCGAAGGGGACAGGGAACACGGGTGACAAGGAGCACACGCATAGCGCCACGTGTGCATCGTCACGCGTGTGTCGTCACACGCGTGAGGGTATGCGCAGTATGTACGCGTGTTGGTGCATCAGGTGCGTGCGTGTGTGTGTGTGGGGAACTTACATGATAAAAAGTAGGACACCCTTGTGGATGATGGATCAGAACCAGATGCCAGCGATACAGACACATTCAACCTCGTATTCCACCACGAGTGAAGCCTTACATCATGGTCATGCGTGGTACATACCAACACCATTATTAGTTCACAAGCAAGCAGGCTTAGACAAAATCTAACATCAGCTGCCCTTAAAGTGAATGAAGGGGACATGTTTAATGTTAATATGAGTAATGCGTGAACACATCATAAATATGCATACGCACTAACGCACCAAAACATGATATTCTAATAATTGTCCAAGGGAATTAGTGCATAAAATTAATTTGGCTGGACACTGCTGATGCCTAAGGCAGCAACAGCTCCCAGTCAAATTAATTTCAAAATATTCAACAGATGAATATATTAAAATTAATTTGTCTGGGCGCTGATGATGCCTAAGGCAGTAACAGCTTCCAGTAAAATTAATTTTAAAATATTCAACATGTTCAACAATTTCCCTGTATTTTCCTGCATTGAAAATGCAATATAGCGAATTCATCGGTGAAAGGGTTAAGACTCAGTTTGGCCAAAAACAGCTTCTACAATGCTCTTGAGAAACGTCCATTTCCGAACAAGCAGAGACTATTTTTGAATGTTTATCACCGGCATGACTGATGCAATAGCCGAGCCAGTCATTCCAGTGATAAATTTTCAAGCATACTCTCTTGGCCTACAAATGGACGTTTCTTGATTAAATTGTGTGCATATTGTCTCAACACACTTAAAACTAGTGCTCGTTGTTAAAATAAAAAAGAAATGTCATGTAATGCTTGCATACTGCTTATTTCCTGCAATGGTCTTGAGAAATGTCCATTTGCAGACCAACCGACGATTATTTTTAAAGATTCTTTACTGGAATGACTAGCGCGATAGCCGAGCCAGTCATTCCAGTAATACATTTTCAAACATAGTCTTCTCTTGGTCTACAAATGGGCATTTTCTTTCAGAAAACCGGTTGTTTCTTGGTCAAATTTGTGGGATAAATCATGCTTATATTGTCTAGTGCTTGATCCATTGTTCTGCTTATCAAATGTTATCTATATATGTTTACAATTGAAAAAATAAATTACTACGGTTCCTGACTGTCGTATTTATAACTATTTGTTCTGTTGGTTTTGTTACATATAAATCTTATTTTCTGAAAGCAACTATAGACTGTGCATGCCCATACAATAATTAGTTACATACCTTCCGCATTCCTCAGAGCACATCAGATTTTGCTCCAAGTAGACGTTTATTTACAGCTCAAATGTCATAATTGTACCCATCCCAACAACAACCAGATGTGAATGTGTATTTCCAATGCTATACAGATTTATTCAATCAATTGCTAGTGTGTGCAGAGCATGTTTGTGTACCCAACCCGGCCATTCATACCCGTAACACTACCTTGAGAATTCCTATTGGAATACCGGTTTTCGTGACATTTTGTGACATTTTATATTTGGGATTTTGAATCTACGATTTAATAAAAAAAATCGCGATTTTTTCAAAAAATCGATCGTGATGTTTCAAAGCAAAAATCGAGCAAGCCTACCCCCAGCTATCATAAAATTAGATCCTAGGGATACCCTGAAAGCCATACGGTTTAGTATAATAGTCATTAAAAATTAAACGTTTTTTGTAAGTAAATCCGAAACGTTTCTCAAGATCCTTACTCAAAAGTCTATGATTTTTATTTCTACTGATAGTATTAGGAGACTGAACGAACGTATCGAGATTATGATCGTTGACCGCGGCTAACAAAGTATCAAATCCCAACCCCTTATTCCTGTAATTTAAAGTTAAGATCTTAATTTTGCAGACATTCGTGATATCCCTCATCTGTGAGTCTAGCTGTCTGTATGTGTAACTCTTCACGCCAGTACTGACAAACTCGTTTATTTCACTGTGGGAAGGAACTTCGTCCGTGAAATAACTGTCATAGTAAACGGGGATTAGGCAACATTTATCACGTTTATGGACATACACGATAGAATCTATATCATGATAAATGGAACTCGAGCCTACAGCTACTCGACTTTGTAGCAAATGAACCCTGGCGTAACTCGTGACAAATGCAGTGATCACAACATTAGTGCGATTATCCGGCAGCACGAATTGGTTCAACTCGCGATAGCGCATTAACAGATTGCTGTCATTACATACATGGATATCTTTGACAGAAATCGCTCCATCCGTCAGCAACTTTAACATGGAGCTATACGAATTGACGTATTCATGCTTATGGTAGGGGTTGAGGGCGAAATAACCTTATAAAGAATTCAGCACCTGTTTTGTTAGGGTTCTAAAGCCCTTATTTTGAACGATCAAAGATTTATCTAATTTAATCCCTTCACGCTCAATATATTCCAGTAAATATGTGTCCTTCATCGGTATACCCAGATACTTCTTGTTTAATTTTCAAAAAGTAATCAATGTATCCCTTGAGAGGTGTATCAGCGCGCTCTTGGTAGTGCCATATTTCGATAAACTCTAAGATACGATAACCACTAAATACCGACTCCACACCACAGACGTCCATACACTGTGTAGAGCATGCTCGCTATCACTATGACTACATACAGTACTCTGCAAATCATGAGCACATTTACTACACAATGGAAAGAACAAACGTTTGTTACATCTGTACGGGAGGACAGGAAAGAATAAATCTTTAAGAGGCAAACAGATACACTTTATTAGGCCGAAGTAAGACCCTAACTCCTCTACCAGTTTAAAATCTCTAACGATTACTTCCGGTTCACCTAGAGTGTACTCGCGGGTCTTACAAATGTAAGGATATAGTGAAGTGATATTCACGTATGCTATATATACTCATCCGCTGCGGCCTGGTGATGGAAACGTATGGCATTGGTACGGCCACCATAGAGGGGATCGTGCATGATAAGTGGCTCATGATACGTTCTAGCATTCAGAAAAGCATTAACGCTAGGGTTGTTAAGCCTCTGGACCTTAAAATCGCAACCCCACATTTCAACTACTTTCAAGACCATATGTCTAAGGTCACTAGATTTAGAATGCCCATCTTCTGATACACTTCTTCTAAAGTTAAATCATGCTAAAATTGACTTGGTAGTCATGCGCATAAAGGCAGACATTTCAGTCACACACGTATGTAACAGCCGTAATACTCAAAGTACTCATCCGTGTCGGGGCAATAACCATCCAGCAATCAGTTAAACACTTCATGCTCACTGCCAGTTAGACCGTGTTAAATGAACACATTCGTAGAATGAGCCAGGTAATCTAGCCACTTACACGCTTCTACCTTCTAACCTTTATTGTTACATAGGTTAATGTAACCTGTAACAGGCGGGGATACTAGCTTATGATCATTTAAGTAGTTAGCCCTAAACACCTTATTGCATAATGACACTAACATCATTGATGACATGAAAGGCGGTATCGCAGTTTCATGGATGAACATTTCATGAAACCTACCTCAAGCCATCCATAGAATATTTACGTCAGACCGGCAGTAAAGTTTCATGGCATCCCTAAATTTTAAAACACTGTCTTTAACCATGTCATATCACAAATCAAATTCTTTACGTGCTGACACCGACATGCTGTCCATGCCATAAGTGTAAATCGCTGGGTACGTTCTTACGTAATCAAAGTATACATTACTGTCTAGGAGATATGGAAAAAAATCCTTTCCTGCTCGGTAGATTGAATATTGCGGGTAGTTGACATAGGTTAAATGGAGAAAACCCTAGACTTTCCTTAAAATGAATGTTACCAACATTCAAATACACCACTTTATTACCATTCATTATCATGCTGGACGGTTTAAGCTCTGTGTTTCTAAAGAGCCATTCCATCACTATATGCTAGTCAAAACCACAACTGTTATGAGCTATGGCGATGTAGTCACGAAAACATAGAACATTAGTCTTATGCTTACTCTCGCACTCAAATTTCATAGCTAATAACCATTGCATGAAAGCGGCTAGAGCATTAGTGCCTTCGAAGATAACCTCTCTTCGATGTTCATCGCATTCCACGCAATGCTCGTCACGAGGTTTGCTAATGCATATGGAGCAAGCTATCTGATGACATAAATAACATCATGATGCTTTGTCACTTGATTCATTTCAAAATCATAAAAGATGAAATGTTGAGTGATGGATGATAAGTCCTTATTTATGTTTTTAGGGTCGTGTAACTTACACTTCGCGGCTACGCTCATATGTTCTTCATTATAACTCAGCATATAACAAACGTGGTCCCGTAAATCAACTTCAGTCTTGCAACTAGGACATTCCCCCTGCCCGCAATGATGTTTAGAATAAGAATCAACATCTAAAAGTGTGCCACAGTCCCTGCTAGACTTATGGGTGGCACACATTCCAGAGTTGACGTGATTGTTGTAGCAACCCTCGCTCTTAAACCATTTGCTACACGCTTTGCAATAGTGATTAGCGATCTGCTTGCAGGGTTGATCCGCTTGACATAAATGGCAGCGTTTCATGCCAATCGTCACAGTAATAACTACAGAATTTGAAAGCAATTATCTGCATCCCTGTATGAGCAGAATCTATTCTCAGCCTTGCTATACACTCTTAGAGAAATGCCAAGCGGTGTCAAAATGTCTTGGAATGCATTCCAAGCATTGGGCCCACAAGTTATGTCAGTAGACACACCTGCCTGAGCATGCAGTTCTCGAGCTTTCATCCATTGATGACGATTATTACCTAAACCTCATCCAACTAGAGTTTTAGGGCGATTTCTAATCTACATACGCTTGGACTACGAGGGTGGCGAATCTAGATAACATAGCCCAATCACTATACATCAGGTCATACACATATTATCTAGATTCCTTATAGTGATAAGGGTTCTTTCAATGTGGCTTCGACCTCCAAATCATCGAGATATAATTTGGCAAGATTACTATTCCACCCCAATCCGTTAGGCATTTCTACGTGAAATGTCTTCATAGAAAAGTCGCTATTGAGACATTTTTAACAAGTACATTCAAAGGTTTAGTAAGGTGGCAAAAGCATTTCGTCACAGTTTTCCCGTGGTTGCGGGATCTAGGTTTTGCTATTACAGATGCTGTCGGCTCTGAACCAGCCTTGGCAGTTCCCATGGCACAGCGCCATGTGATGAGTCAATCATCGATGGCCAAATATAACAAAGGCACGAGAAAGAACAGACATGAATAAAGAACAGGCGATACGAGTGGTAAAATTTAAGTTCTCCCTTAAGGCAGAGATGCGGATGGCATAAGGGCGGAACTCATTCAGAGGCAGGTACCGGATTCAGAGTTCATTCTTCTTCCATGGGGAAGCAGATGGCGGAAACGGTGTCCTCAGCCTGGCACAAGTATCGAACAGAAGGCAAGCGCACACTGGCTCATACACAAGGGCAGTCCTTCTTTTTTCATATCATTCTAAAGATGCGAAGTTCCGTGCACAAAATGTTCCAGATAGCACAGGAAGAGGTGGAAAGTCCACAGGAATGGTAGAATAATTTTGGATGTTAGGTGGCCATTGGTCTGTAAGTAGCCTTTCAAAAAGGAGATTTAGTGCGTGTGGCTTTGTAGTTATCGATCACTACGAGCTGTCAAAGTAACTATTCCCTACCCAGGTCACACAAGCGGTAGCAAGTGGAGCAAGGCAGACCATTGATTGGAGTCAGCTCTGAGTCTGGCGAAAATCAGTCTTGTTCAGTGGCGAATCAACTGCCTTTGTACTAGTCGGCTCTGCATCTCATTATGTTTGAGCGAATGGTCAGTATCTTAGGTTTGCCTTCAGACAATCAGAGGTCATTTGCTTGAGTCTCTGAGCTCTGGCAGTATTGCTGCGATAGAGGCAGTCGGTTAATGGTGTGACTAAGGCTTAGGTTTTTCAAATGAGCAGGTTGTATTTGATGTCCATTCTTCGATTGCTTGTTCTTGATATATTCTTGCGATTGTTGTCCTCACAAAGTAGGAATAGAGGCCTTCTCAACAGTACTAAACATCCTCTGTGCCATTTTGATCATAGGTCATAATTCGAGGAAGGAGTCATGCGAAAAAGTGTTCATCATAAATCTTTTCTTCAAATTTTTTCAAATTCGGATTTGAAAACTTTAGTAACTGGTATCTGGGACCCGGTGACTAAATATTTTCTTCAAAATTTTCTCAAATTTGGATGTGAATACTTTAGTAACTGGTATCTGGAAGCCAGTTAGTAAACTTTTTCTTCAAAATTTCGGCAAATTCTGATTTGAAAATTTTATTAACTGGTATCTGCGAGCCAGTTGCTCATAAGTCATGATTCGAGGAAGGAGTCATGCGAAAAAGTGGTCATCCAGTTAGAGGCATCCCACAAACGTGGCCATATCCTGCCCTCTGCGGGGCTACTCTAAGGTGTCTTAGACATTTTTCCTTCGCCTGTTGGTTCGTATCGCCACCTGTCGGGTAGCCATAGTATGGCTCGAGAAGCGGCATTTACTGGTCCTCCCGTTACCTGACCACAATAACGTAGATCTGGAAAGTTACTTTGGGAAACTGACCACCAGCATAACACAGGGCCACAAATACAAAATAAGATTAGCTCATCTTGCAAGACAGCTAAAGCCAATAGAAAATGTCCAAAGACTACCAGACTACCAAATTACCTGGCATCAATAAAGAGCTTCAAATACAAAGATAGACATAGAAAGCTCAACTTGTTTTCTCTAAAGTATCATCGAACTCGAGGAGATTTAATTGAAGCTAAGAAACTCACACATAACATGCATAATGTCGATCCAGAAAATTACTTTGGGAACCCTACCACCAGCATAACACAGGGCCACAAATACAAAATAATCATATTGTACTCAAAGTAATCAGCAGGGCAGTCAATGTTGGAACTTTATTGACAGTCATTTCTGACTAAGGCAGCAACAACGTTGTCAAATTTTTCTCAGAATAATCAGCAGGCTTTCTATTTTGATAACTAATAAGTGGATGTAAAACTAGTTAGGCCTATATGATCCAGATCGAGTATCAGATATGGTCGAAAATTCTGTTCATTTCCTTGTCAAACAGGAGATAAACCTATATGCACATGATATAGGCCTAACTAATTGTGTATGCACTTATTAGCTAATAAAACAGAAAGTCTGCTGATTGTTTCGAGAAAATGTGATAACATTGTTGCTTCCTTAGTCCGAAATGACTGTCAATAAATATCTATTAAAATGGCGGCTACGGTCATAGTTAGTTAAAGTGTCCATAAAATAACAAATAGTCTTAAATTTTAGCTAGGATATGTATCTTTTATGAATAGATGAGAACATTAAAATGTATTATGATAGCAAATTAAATTTTATGTTCAAAGCTGGTCACACTGCTTGGTGGAACACCACAGCTAACGTAAGATCTGACTCGGTAGTTTGACTGTATGCATCACACTGCAGCTAATGACCTGGACAATGCCCCCTTGCCTGTGTTAGAAACCTCACAGCTTCCCTTTCACGCGTAATGTAAGTAAAGTAGCACTGAGACTAATGAGACAAAAAGAAGCCAATGGTTTAGTAAAAGACGGATAACGGATATGAAAATTACTGACAGGCGAGAACATTTTGATACCGTTTTTAAAATTTTGCTGACTGATTTTCAAATATACGATTTTTTTTAATTTTCGCAGACATGTAGTCAGTTTATTTATCCTTCTGTTCCGCGAAAACACACGCGCGCACGCACGCACGCACGCACGCACGCACGCACGCACGCACGCACGCACGCACGCACGCACGCACGCACGCACACCAAACACACACACACACACACACACACACACACACACACACACACACACATACACACACACACACACACACACACACACACACACACACACACACACACACACACACACACACACACACACACACACACACACACACACACACACACACACACACACACACACACATATATATATATATATATATATATATATATATATATATATATATATATATATATATATATATGTATATGACTATAACATGTGAACCTTATGCATTATTCTTATGTCATATACATATATAGCAGATACGGTAGTTCCGGATCATCGGCAGTTTCGGATCACTATCTTAATCATTAATCAAATTCTGTGGAACTAGGCTTTGATTTAATATTTCGTTATGTTTTTCAATAACTTCAGTTTATTGATGACCAAGAAACATAAAAATACGTGTATCTCAATTGATTTCCAGCATTTAATTAATAATAAATTATCTGTCGGGATAACCATCCATTACAGCCGACACGAAAACAAGCTCATCATTTACAATGGTGTATGCCGAAAATGCTGCTATAGACACCACATATGTGTGTACTGTGTAGTGTGTATGTCAATTATATTTTTCATTTTCTTGTTTTTGCCTTATCAAACATCAGATAAGACTGGTTTCGAAAGTCTTATTTTATAGTCGTCAAACTGGCAGTTTAAATGACGTGATGCGGAACTAGCCAAATAGGATAAAAATTGCCGTGTTCGGTCGACTCACGCTATTATGAAATTCTTCGAATGGCAAAGGTCCAAAAAAATTTGTTTGCATAAAGAACAAATGTGTGTCATCAAAATATAACATGTTTGATTTAAAACATTCTATGAATAAATTTACTGGAAATATGTTTTGAAGTAGTGATCCGAAACTGCCTGAAATACTGCAGTATCTAATAACTATTATATGTGTAATCCTATATTCCCGATCTATATAGAGTCCTATATTGTTGTTAATATATGGTCTATGTAGGGGTCCACCTTGAATTTGAACATGGTTAGATGCGTGCGTGCGTGCGTGCGTGCGTATATATATATATATATATATATATATATATATATATATATATATATATATATATATATATATATATATATATATATATATATATATATATAGGCTAATAAAGTATCGCATTAAAAAAATAATTGGTTTAACGTCGTTAATTAATATTAAGACAACAATAATTGACATTCAGCCAAACTGTCTTTTAAATGTTCAGCCAAGCAGCGTAGCCAGGATTGAAAATTTAGGGTGGGGGAGCATTCTGGCCAAATAAGGATTAGATAAACAATGTATTTGACAATAAATGCATTTACTAAAACCTTACTGGCATACGATTATGCGATTAAATGACAGGATCTACCTGTACATGTTACACATGTTACATATCAATCAGACAGGACTGCTTTACTTTTTAACCCTTACTACTCTGGCGTCAACATACAAACTATAGTTTAATGAGCAAGTCGCAGACAGATTGGTGTAAGTGGGAAACAATTTTTATGAAAGATTTTGCTGTCTTACACAGCAATATCCTTGCCCACAATTGTTACCAAAATGTACAACAGTTTGCCTTTCAAAACAATTAAAAAAATTAAAACTTACATCGGAGAGACAGAGAAATAAGAGTTAAGAAGTAAAACAACGTTTATTATGACAACGAGGGGCAACTCAAGGACTGGCTTCACTACTGCAAAGCGTCAGCCAATAAATTATGAGCTAATTACGGGTGGTCTCCAAATTTTGAGTATTAATTTCATTCACCACTAGTCAATTCTTTTGAAGCGTTCACTCATGACTATAGATACACTACCACATACCGCAAATTCGTAATACTAGGCCTCTATGCGAAGAAGATTCTGTTGAATATTTTGATGCTAATTTTCCTGGAAGCTGTTGCTAACAATGGCTGTATTCGACTTGGCGAAAACTTAGAGTATATTGGCTCTCTAGATAAAATATAGAGCCTAAATTTACTCTGCGAAAAGTAAGTCCCAGTCGATAGCAGACTGACCGCAATTTTCAATTATGTTAGATTAATAACATTAACATATTACATTTTTAATGGGCCTCAAGCGGCCATGCAATATTGGGGAAAAAATTCCAGTGTAAGTTGATTCAGGGTTTAGATGGAACTGGCTCCCAGATACCAGTTACTAAAGTTTTCTTATCCGAATTTGAGAAAATTTTGAAGAAAATGTTTAGTAACTGGTTCCTGGATACCAGTTACAAAAGTTTTCACATCCGAATTTGAAAAATGTTTGAAGAAGAAGTTTAATAACAGGCTCTAATATACCAGTTACTAAGGTTTTCGCATCCAAATTTGACATTTTTTTTAAAGATAATGTTTAGTAACTGGCTCCCAGATACCAGTTACTAAAGTTTTTACATTCGAATTTGAGAAAATTTTGATGAAAAAGTTTAGAAACTGGCTCCCAGATAGCAGTTACTAAAGTTTTCACATCCGAATTTGAGAAAATTTTGAAAAAACAGTTTAGTATCTGGCTCCCAGATACCAGTTACTGAAGTTTTCACATCCGAATTTGAGAAAATGTTGAAGAAAATGTTTAGTAACTGGCTCCCAGATACCAGTACTAAAGTTTTCAAATCCGAATTTGAAAAGTTTTTGATGAAAAAGTTTAGTAACTGGCTCCCAGATACCAGTTACTAAAGTTTCAAATCCGAATTTGAGAAAATTTTGAATAAAATGTTTAGTCACTGGCTCCCAGATACCAGTTACTAATGTGAACATTTTGAAAAAAATGTTTAGTAACTGGTATCCAGGAACCAGTTGCTAAACATTTTCAAATCCGTATATGCGAAAAGTTTGAAGAAATAGTTTAGTAACTGGCTCCCAAATACCAGTTGCTAATGTTTTCTCATCCGAATGTGCCAAAATCTTGAAGATAAAGTTTAGTATCGGGCTCCCAGATACCAGTTACTAAAGTTTTCACATCCGAATTTGAAAAAATTGTGAAGAAACAGTTTAGTATCTGGCTCCAAGATACCAGTTACTAAAGTTTTCGCATCCAAATTTGAAAATAATTTGAAGAAAAAGCTTAGTAACTGGCTCCCAGATACCAGTTACTGAAGTTTTCAAATCCGAATTTGAAAATATTTTGAATAAAATGTTTAGTCACTGGCTCCCCGATATCAGTTACTAAAGTTTTCACATCCGAATTAGTGAAAATTTTGAAGAAAGTGTTTAGTAACTGGCTCCCAAATACCAGTTACTAAAGGTTTCAAATCCGAATTTGAAAAAATTTGAATAAAATGTTTAGTCACTGGCTCCCAGATAGCAGGTACTAAAGTTTTCACATCCGAATTTGTGAAAATTTTGAAGAAAATGTTTAGTAACTGGTTCCTGGATACCAGTTACTACAATTTTCAAATCCGAATTTACGAAAAGTTTGAAGAAATAGTTTAGTAACTGGCTCCCAAATACCAGTTACTAATGTTTTCACATCCGAATTTGCCAAAATTTTGAAGATAAAGTTTAGTATCTGGCTTCCAGATACCAGTTACTAAGGTTTTCACATCGAAATTTCAGAAAACTTTGAAGAAAATGTTTAGTAACTGGCTCCCAAATACCAGTTACTAAAGTTTTCAAATCCGAATTTGAACAAATTTTGCAGAAAATGTTTAGAAACTGGCTCCCAGAAACCAGTTACTAATGATTTCACAGTAGGTAAGGCCCAAGGCACAACGTCATGCGGTAGTTTAATCCTCGACGACCAAATATTACAATAAGCCGGTGTGGACAGAACCTGCTGGAATGGATGAAAGTTCAGCAGTTGTGAAGAAACAGTGCAGGAAGAGTAAGTTCATTCCGTGGCATGGCAGAATCTAGTGAACAGCACAGCTAGAATCGGATATGCTGAGGAGGTTGTCTAGGAGGCGGCAGAAAGTCTCTCTATTCTTCTAGAGTGGAACACAATAGTGACAGTATGTTCTGTAAAATGGAGATCGCAGACGTCAGAAGTCGGACTTGCTCTGAAGTTGAACTGAGCAGCGTCTGTTGAGTTCTTCTTTACAGCAAGTGAAGTGCAGTCGAGATGTTTCAGGTGGGGGTCTCTGCGAGAAGGTGTCAGTAGTGCGGCTGGTATGTAGGAAAGCCTACTTTCTTCCATAGTCAGATGGTCTCAGATTAGTGAGGTCTTCAGAACAATGCGGAGGCAGTGGTTTGATGAAGGCGGAGAATTTTAAGTTGTTATATTTGGCCGCTTGTGCAAAAATTGAAGGTTACTCCGCTGCCTATGTAGATGACGGCCCATGGCGAATGGTTGAACCCCTAGCAGTCCTGTAGTGCAATTCTCCTGTCATTACTGAACCAGGAAGCGGGATGTATACCATTGACCGGGGTCATTGGCGAGGCAGCGACTGAGAAACCTTTCAGCACCTCATCAAGGCGGGAAAGGTGTATTGCGAAAACTACACGTTTTCTCTGCTATGCCTTGCACCTCAAACGTCCACAATTGATTGAGGCAAGGCAATTGTGTCTGTATAAATACCTCAATGAACACTAATCAAAGTAAATCAGACACAATCTAAATTTACCTATTCTTCTACAAATTATAAATGTTACTAACAGAACTTTCTTATTAATGTGTGAATGAAAGACTCTGCAATCAATTTGACGTTAATTAATTTAATCCTACTCAGTCAGAGCAAATTTCGTGTACTCGTGTATTTAAGACTTTGTGTTATAT
This sequence comes from Chaetoderma sp. LZ-2023a, assembly GCA_034401795.1. Classification (NCBI taxonomy): domain Eukaryota; kingdom Metazoa; phylum Mollusca; class Caudofoveata; order Chaetodermatida; family Chaetodermatidae; genus Chaetoderma; species Chaetoderma sp. LZ-2023a. The sequence continues at coordinate 18,122,542 of CM067360.1, read as the reverse complement.
AGACATTTTGAAGAACCGTTCGTACCCTACGGAATAGGGGGGAGCCCATCGAGGCTGGATTTCCACATACAGATACAGATATAGCTAACTATGGCTAGAACTCGAACTTGACCTTCGTGGACGGTGGTGGACTTAGCGAAAAGATCTACATGCGCGAGAACAGCGTATATGGATGTATGGGGTTGGGTTGGTGTGATTGGCAGTGTGGGCCGATAAAACGGAAATATACACTGTTATGAGAGCGCCATGACGCAAAAGATTACTGGAATTTTAATGAATTTTTCATATAATACCCTGTAGAGCTTATTGCAGGAGCTGACGCCGACTTTAGTTTTCAATGTTGTGAGGCCTAAATGAAGTGGGATATCCGGCCTGGTGGCAGTTTCAGATGTTAAATATAAATGTGCTCTTGCAGTCCGCAATAAAATATGGGTAACTTACATAACAAATTTTGTCGAATTACGACAAATGGTTTCAGAAGAGGTAAATTGACCGATGAACAGACGGACGTACACATGGGCTGAGGCGATTGCAATAACCCCGCCGTTTTTAGGCGTGGGAATAATAAATGGGATTATACCAGATAACAATTAATGGGCCAGATTTTATGTTCCTTGGCCATCATGCCTATGAGACGATGCAGATAGCTACCTGGACTAGGTGTTAACAAAGACAAAGCACGATGAATAGAGAGCATCTTAGTAACACAAGAAAGATTATGTTGTCTTGTTAAATCCCGTCTCCTGGACGCTTGTCCTTTAGACAATCCTTATAGAGTAGAATCATCTATATTCTTCAGTATATCTTCCTTATGGGGGGGGGGGTTCTGTACACACAACCCACCCCTTTTACACACAACGTCCCCCACCCCCACCAAAACACACACACACACACACACACACACACGCACGCACACCGTCCTGGTAAGCAGCTATTTGTATGCTCCATCCTCCTATCGCACGGTCTCGCCCTCCCAGTAACGCTCTCGTGTCGCCCAGTGCGTGCACGCTTTTGATGTTTGAGCTAACTTCGCCAAACTTCACAAATCAGGTCAGTCAACTACCGCTAATAAAATTGCTCAATTATTATCATCCTACTATAGTATACTGTCAATCACATAGATTGACATTCTTGCCTCGCAAGCTCTCCATCGATATTGGCACGAAGCTACGCCTCTATTTTTAGATTTATAGTGAGATTGAAGTAGGCAGAAATCTGATTGGCTACCTGGCAGCGAACATAGCGAGAAATCGCTGGTTTGCAAGTACGGCCTTGAACTACAAAGCGACGTGAGTGGGCGTATGTTAGTACATCCCCTTACGCTTGTACCGAACTGAAAACATTTCTGATAAATTTGTGCCAAACTGAATACATTTCTGATAAATTTGAAACGTTATTCGATCGCTCCCGCATAACTGAAGCGCTGTGTTAATTTCCGCGAAAAGTTTTCCCTTCGTGGTGTTCAGACGGCTTATTTAAGCAAGCACTTGTTATATATAGTCAGCTAGAAGGAAATACTATGGAAATGGTTTTGATTCGCACAACATACAAGTAAATAAGGTTATGTTTAATTAATTATAATTAAGGAGTTTAGATGGATGGCAATCAGCTTGAATTGTTAATTTTAGCTCACCTAACCAGAATGGTGGTCAAGTGAACTTAAAGGTCTTGTTAGGACTTGAGATAGATAACGAATTTCAATTAAATTTATGATCAATTGGGTGCATGATTTAAGTAATCTCCTATTTTCAGGCATATCGGCAAGTAGATGACAGATGTATACATTTAAACGAAATCCCTTTCAAAATAGTCAGTAATATTCATTAATGTTGCTGCTATATGGCATGTCTAAAACCACCATTGTCATATTGTGTAAAAACTACTTGAGATTTTAAAATAAATTTGGAACATATATAGACAGGTCTACGTTTTAAATAATCCCCGATTTTCAGATATCTTAAAAGTAAATTTTTTCAAGTAGATCCCTCATTTCAATGAAATTTGTTAAAAGTCGGCAATATTCATTACTGTTGTTGCTATTACTAATATCATGTCTACGTATACAACAAACAAAGCACTGTTGAGTAAAGACCTAGTACGATTTTTTAAATTAAATTTGAATCATAGATGGACGTATGTTTTAAATAATCCCCGATTTTCAGTGATATTTGTACCTGAATCGGCGAAATCATTTTCAAAATGGTTAGCAACCTTCATATTTACCATACCTTCCTATAGAGGCCCTGTATAGGCCTAATATTATCAACATTATGTGCATGTGTTAAAGGGTAGAGCGAAATCTGCTTACTTTAAAAACTGAGATTGGAAAATTTAGTCGCCTGAGACAGTCAAAACGTTAAAAAAAATATTAAACCCTTACTATATTTAGCTACCTTGAAATGTTTGTTAAAAAGTAATTTTTAGTCATATTGTTTTCAAAATGGATTCTGATATATTTAAATATAATCGGTGGAACACGGGACAAGTCACCCCAACATTTGTGATAACTATATTAGGCCCCTTACTGTGTTCATTCCATCCCAGCACCACCAAATAGCACTAATCATGGGAAAACGTGAGAAATGGCTGCCCAATCTTCTGCGTCCCAAGCTGACCAGTAAAGTTTTCAAGCATTCGCTTGAGACCCCATGTCTAGGGGATTGGGGTTAGGGGGGGGGGGGTTGGTGGTGGGGGGGGGGGGGGAGGGTTAGACCATTGACTGTGTGACCTCCCCGCGTCATTGCACTGCTTCTGTGTAACCATGTGTCCAAATTTAGTTTCAATAAGGTAATCGTGTGTCCAAATTTAGTTTCAATATCATTAACGATTCCTGATATAAGATAATATATGCAGAGCGTAAACCATTACCAAGAACGTAACCATGGCTGGAGGCCGACAGACAAACATACAGATTAACCAAGGCAGGAGGCCGACAGACAAACATACATATTAACCAGGGCAATCACTGTATTGGTAAATATTCTAATTTTCCCCAATAACTATTGTACATTTTGTTTTCAATCAGTTTAGTTTCAAAATATTTGACATAATAAAGTGGTAAAAATGGTACTTAATCTTGGTATGCATAGCTGAAAATAGGTAAATATCTTGGGAACAAACAAATGGATCCGAAGGATTTATAGATTTATTAAAAATAGAACCTAATAAACAAGAAAAATCAGAGATTGTAGCCCCTCGCCCTCCATTTTCCATTTTTTAAATTTTTTTCAGACCATGACAAATGTTGTGGAATCCTAAGTGTTAAACATTGAGCCAAATCAGACCAGCAATTTCCGAGATATCCATAGATCAAGAACTTGATCCGATCTGGACCCAGTTTTTAGCTCACCTGGCCTGAAAGGCCAAGTGAGCTTATGCTGTGGCGACTGTCCGTCGTGTGTCCGTCCGCCGTCTGTCCATCAACTTTTCCTTTAAACAACTTCTCAAGTACCACTGAGCCGATTTCAATTATATATGGCAGGAGGTATCCTTAGGGCATAGGGATCCAAGTTTATTCAAATGGAGCCAAATCGGCAAATTTTGGCAGGCGGCCATCTTGGATTTCAGCCGATTTTAGGAAACGTCTTTAAAAATCTCCGGAACCACTTGAGGAATCGATTCAAAACTCATGAAATATCATCTAGGGAAAGAGCTAAGCCAAGTTTGTTCAAGAAGACTTGATTGACCAAATGGTTCAGTAGCCATCTTGGATGACCTAGTTTTCCCAGAAAACGACCTCCGGAACCGCTGAAGGGATCAGGCCAAAATTTGAGAGGTACAGTATGATCAGGGACTAAGGGCCATTAAAGTTTGTTCACGGGAAGTTGATCCGTCAAAAAACATGGCCACCATGGGCCAATAAAAATGTAGCGTGGTTGGCGGCCATATTAAATTTTTTTATTTGATGCATTTGGAGGCCGAAGCTGGTTCTATATATGGTTTTGGGGATTCTGAGCTAAAATTTGTCATTTGGGTGAAAGGGGGGGCCTTGCCTGGAAGAAGCCACAGTATCAGGGCTTTGGAATCTGGATCAGGAACATATAAATCTACTGGAATTATGAGCAGTAGTTTTGTTCCTGGAACATTCCTTAGAGATTGTTCAGGGCAAGATTGTTCTAGTTCGATCAGACAACTCGACAGTAGTGACTTACATAAACCGCCAGGGCAGAACGTGACTTACATAAACCGCCAGGGCGGAATGAAGTCGGCCACTCTGTATGATGACTTGGAAACTGCTTTGCTGGGTGTCTAGATCACATGATCACCTTGAAGGCAGATCACATTCCGGGAAGGCTAAATCTGTTAGCAGACTCATTGAGCCGAAGGATGAGTGTTTTGCCTACGGAATGGCAACTAAATCAATGTGTTGCGGATCGTCTGTTCGACCACTGGAGGAAACCCAACATAGATTTGTTCGCAACGAACAAGAATGCGAAGGTGATGACGTACGTCTCCGATTCCAGATCCAAGCACTTACTCAACAGATGCGTTAGCTATTAGCTGGGAGAGAATGTATGCATTCGCATTCCCACCAGCAATCCTGATTCCAAAGGTTCTTCAGAAAATCGGGCAGGAGGAGGGCCAAGTGCTTCTGATCGCCCCGAATTGACCAAGCCGATCATGGTATACAGATCTGCTGGACCTTCTGGTCTGCAATCCGGTTCCTCGGCCTCTGATGGACAATGTTATTTTCCAGGGAAAGTCCGTTCGCAACAACCCGTCAATGTTCCAATTGACTGCGTGGATGTTGTCAAGGAATCTAAAGTTAAGGAGGGCTTTTCTGAGCAAGCATCCATGTTTATGGCAAAAGCCAGAAGGCGGTCAACCTCCAGAGCACATAAGTATAAAATCAATCGATTTGCAGAATGGTGCTCAAACAGAGATGTTAATTCAATGGATGCATCTATTCAGGTAGTAGCCAATTTCCTCTGTCCTGTATGATGCATATAGCCTAAGACCAGGGTATGAAATAACGGTCGGACATCAGTCATGTCCGATCAAATCTGGATGGGTAAAAATATTTTACTGAACATGAATTTTGGGGAAAATGTGCAAATTTTGGAAAAAGAGAACAAGTGAACAATGTTGGTATCGCACTCAAATACGATAGATCGATCGAGCGCGCGTTTGTGCGTCATTTGCACATTTCTAAGTGAAAATGATATTCACCTTGGTTACCAGTATTCGTGATGTGTCAAAACGCGTCATACCGGCAAATTCATCCTAGAGGGTGGTCTTACAATAGCTAATTGTCCCGGGAATAGTGTAAACCTTTTATACTGGCGAATTTTCTGATTTCTAATGAGGGATATAGACCGTGAGTGACTTGAAAATTAAGTCATACGGCGAATAAATGACAGATAAAATTGCATAGAACATCTGATAAATGATACCACTCAAAATCTTGTCATTTCACTAGTCTGAAAATTATCGAGTCGATGCAAAATTAGCAATGGCGGATCAACAAAATCGGCCACTGCGCACGAGTTAGTGATGTGTTCTTACACACCTTCTGTAATGAGAAGAGAATTTAGTCTCGCGATTTCATTGGTTGCTGGACATAATTATATCTAGAAAATCCAATGACATTACGTGAGAGATTTTCACAGAAGTTTGAGACGCATTCGTTCACGCCTTCGATACTGAAGAAGCTAATTCTTCCTCGCGATTTCCTTGGTAGCTGTATATAGAAAACCAATGAAATAGCGGGCGAGTTTTCTCACAATAGAAGTGAAGAAAGCAAGTTCATAAATAATCGCACTGTAGAAGACACTTGACAACACGCGCGTTACCATTATATTCGCGTTCTACAATTAACCATTTAATGGTCAAATTTGCCTAAAAATTGTAATTAAAAATAGTTAATGGCCATTTGCAGGTCAAGAGATTATTTTTGAAAATTTACCACGGGAATGACTGTCTCAGTTACTGAATAAGCCATTTCAATGGAAAATTTCAAAAATAATCTCGACCTGCAAGTGAAGATTTATCAGGAAAACTATCACACGCCTTCTTTGACAAATGTGTTCTAAAGTGAAATTTTTTTTTTTAATTGTACATGACTGTGACAGCAGTTGATGTGTTGCTAAAATGGCATCTGAGCGAAAGTGCCCAAAGGGGCAACCCTTTCTAAATGGAGGACCGAGTATAAGTGGTTATGTCCTCATTTTCTGGGTCCTACAGTTGACTATGAAATTGTTCTATCTTTATGCATTTTCTCCTGAAAATGTCTTAGTCTATTTGACTTTTTCAGGACAAAATGGGTAAAAATAGAACAATTTCACAGCCAACCGAAAACCTATATTTTTCTCCAGAAATGCAGGAGATGGCCTCTGAGAGCATCTAGATTTAAAATTTTTCCGGGGGAGGACCCCCGGAAACCCCGTCCGGTTAGTCAACTTCCGCTTTTTGGTCAGATCAAATTGACTCTCCTTATTTCAGACCCTGTAAGACCAAGAAATCCTCAAGCGATTCCATCTTGGGAGTCTGGTCTGCAATCCGGTTCCTCTGCCTCTGAGGGACAATATTATTTTCCAGGGCAAGTCCCTACACAACAATCCGTCAATGCTCCAATTGACTGTGTGGGTGTTGTCAAGGAATCTAGAATTAAGGAGAGCTTTTCTGAGCAAGCAGCCATATTTATGGCAAAAGCCAGAAGGGGTCAACCTCCAGAGCACATAACTATAAAATCAATCGATTTGCAAAATGGTGCTCAAACAGAGATGTTAATCCAATGGATGCATCTATTCAGGTAGTAGTCGATTTCCTCTGTCCTTTATGACTGTCCTGTATGATGCATGTAGCCTAAGACTAAGAAATCCTCAAGTGATTGCGTCTTGGGAGTTTATCTCTAGTGTGGAGTTTATCTCTATTGCTTCAAGTTCCAGCTGATAAACCCTTTTAACCACTAAGCTCAATTTCTATGAAAATGTTGACACTTAAAACTATTTTTAATTGTTGCCGCCTCTGCAAGACGGAGAAACGAGATTCATGCTTTATCCGCCGAGGCAGACTGCTATGTGGTTACTGGGGAAGCCCTTAGGCTTCTACCTAGGATTAATTTCATGGCTAAAAACCCGTCTTTGAAATATGCAGGTCAACCTATTGCTTTAACAGCATTGACTAGGTATGATCCTAATTCAAAAGTCGGGTCTCCAGTCCACGCATTAAACTGGTACAAACAACGTACATAGGAATGGCGGACGGACACATCCTCATTATGGGTGTCTTATATTGATTGAACCCCATAGCAGGGCTTCAAAAGACAATATATCTAGCTGGATTGTAGAATGTATTCAATTTTGTCACAAATCCGTCAATGGTAAGCAAGTTGACTTAGCCACGTCTCACAGCGTCCGTGGCGTAGTGGCGTCCACTGCCCTGTTTGATGGGATACCATTGGATGACATTATGTCGGGAGCTCAGTGGCACTGTGAGTCAAGCTTTACCGACCATTACCTCCGTGACACCACTAATCCTCTTCCTTGCCTTATCGATTTTCAAAAGATGATCAAGTGTATATATTGTAGATAAGTTGCTCTTGCCATCTTCAGATAGCACATTTTGATTGTGGAAAGAACCGCATAATCGTGTATCATTTTTTTCCTGCACTGATGTGGACTGGATGGAGAGTATACGAAAATGAAGCCCTTCGTCTCGTGTCGTGTAGTACTTAGCACCAGTACATAGAGAGCATATGGGACATTGAGGTAATAGCCTCTCATCTCGTGTCATGTAGTACTTAGCACCAGTACATAGAGAGCATATGGGACATTGAGGTAATAGCCTCTCATCTCGTGTCATGTAGTACTTAGCACCAGTACATAGAGAGCATATGGGACATTGAGGTAATAGCCTCTCATCTCGTGTCATGTAGTACTTAGCACCAGTACATAGAGAGCATATGGGACATTGAGGTAATAGCCTCTCATCTCGTGTCATGTAGTACTTAGCACCAGTACATAGAGAGCATATGGGACATTGAGGTAATAGCCTCTCATCTCGTGTCATGTAGTACTTAGCACCAGTACATAGAGAGCATATGGGACATTGAGGTAATAGCCTCTCATCTCGTGTCGTGTAGTACTTAGCACCAGTACATAGAGAGCATATGGGACATTGAGGTAATAGCCTCTCATCTCGTGTCGTGTAGTACTTAGCACCAGTACATAGAGAGCGTATGGGACATTGAGGTAATAGCCTCTCATCTCGTGTCATGTAGTACTTAGCACCAGTACATAGAGAGCATATGGGACATTGAGGTAATAGCCTCTCATCTCGTGTCATGTAGTACTTAGCACCAGTACATAGAGAGCATATGGGACATTGAGGTAATAGCCTCTCATCTCGTGTCATGTAGTACTTAGCACCAGTACATAGAGAGCATATGGGACATTGAGGTAATAGCCTCTCATCTCGTGTCATGTAGTACTTAGCACCAGTACATAGAGAGCATATGGGACATTGAGGTAATAGCCTCTCATCTCGTGTCGTGTAGTACTTAGCACCAGTACATAGAGAGCATATGGGACATTGAGGTAATAGCCTCTCATCTCGTGTCATGTAGTACTTAGCACCAGTACATAGAGAGCATATGGGACATTGAGGTAATAGCCTCTCATCTCGTGTCATGTAGTACTTAGCACCAGTACATAGAGAGCATATGGGACATTGAGGTAATAGCCTCTCATCTCGTGTCGTGTAGTACTTAGCACCAGTACATAGAGAGCATATGGGACATTGAGGTAATAGCCTCTCATCTCGTGTCATGTAGTACTTAGCACCAGTACATAGAGAGCATATGGGACATTGAGGTAATAGCCTCTCATCTCGTGTCATGTAGTACTTAGCACCAGTACATAGAGAGCATATGGGACATTGAGGTAATAGCCTCTCATCTCGTGTCGTGTAGTACTTAGCACCAGTACATAGAGAGCATATGGGACATTGAGGTAATAGCCTCTCATCTCGTGTCGTGTAGTACTTAGCACCAGTACATAGAGAGCATATGGGACATTGAGGTAATAGCCTCTCATCTCGTGTCGTGTAGTACTTAGCACCAGTACATAGAGAGCATATGGGACATTGAGGTAATAGCCTCTCATCTCGTGTCGTGTAGTACTTAGCACCAGTACATAGAGAGCATATGGGACATTGAGGTAATAGCCTCTCATCTCGTGTCGTGTAGTACTTAGCACCAGTACATAGAGAGCATATGGGACATTGAGGTAATAGCCTCTCATCTCGTGTCATGTAGTACTTAGCACCAGTACATAGAGAGCATATGGGACATTGAGGTAATAGCCTCTCATCTCGTGTCGTGTAGTACTTAGCACCAGTACATAGAGAGCATATGGGACATTGAGGTAATAGCCTCTCATCTCGTGTCATGTAGTACTTAGCACCAGTACATAGAGAGCATATGGGACATTGAGGTAATAGCCTCTCATCTCGTGTCGTGTAGTACTTAGCACCAGTACATAGAGAGCATATGGGACATTGAGGTAATAGCCTCTCATCTCGTGTCGTGTAGTACTTAGCACCAGTACATAGAGAGCATATGGGACATTGAGGTAATAGCCTCTCATCTCGTGTCATGTAGTACTTAGCACCAGTACATAGAGAGCATATGGGACATTGAGGTAATAGCCTCTCATCTCGTGTCATGTAGTACTTAGCACCAGTACATAGAGAGTGTATGGGACATTGAGGTAATAGCCTCTCATCTCGTGTCGTGTAGTACTTAGCACCAGTACATAGAGAGCATATGGGACATTGAGGTAATAGCCTCTCATCTCGTGTCGTGTAGTACTTAGCACCAGTACATAGAGAGCATATGGGACATTGAGGTAATAGCCTCTCATTGCGCACAATGTTGCGGCGAGCGTGCACAAGCTCATGCAATCTAAAATTCTTACCACACACTTGGCAGCATGCTCGCCGCATGCTTAAATTTCTGTAAGTGTTCCCAATAAAGGGGGTATTTGTGGGGGGGGGGGCGGGGGGGGGGGGGCGGGGGACATAGTCATTACTTTCACCATCATGTTATCCGATGTTCAAATCATTGCCGGATTGTGTATCACACAATTTTCAGATGTTAGTGCTTCATGCGCAAAAACGTGCAAGGGACGAGCCGGCCTTTTGACCTCGCCTCCCTCCTGCCGAATTCACTGGCGAGTTCTGGCAATATCATAGAGTGCTAGGGAGGTAAGCACGAGAGAGTGGTTATATTTACCTCCCTAACACGGACCCGGCCTCCACCCCACAGAGGCTCATCCTTCAGGTTTGTAAGTTGCATGTGTGGGCCAATATTCAAGCTGAGGCAGTGTCGGTCTGCGCATGCACGAGGTTGGGGCCGGCATCAGGCATACCATATACCTGCCCAGTAAGGGCACCTTTCTTTTTAAATCTGGGTTTATTGAGTGGTGGTCGATATTTAGGAAATATCATAGCGTTAGGTAGGTAAGTATAACTACTCTGTCGTGAAAAGAGAATAACTTCCACCTCGGGTGCGTTATCCGATGTTCAAGTCACTTCCTGTTTGTGTCTTATACGCAAATTTAGATGGCTCTTGCCTAAACTGCAAAAGAGCTTGCTCTTCCAGGGACGAGCCAGTCTTCTGACCTTCGCCTCCCTTCCGCTGAATCCACGTATAAATTCGGGCTATATCCATGAGTATCAGGATGGTAAGTATACTGTTGGAGTGGGTAAATGAAATCACAGACTCCTTTTTTCATGAGAGAGTTGATACTTAATATCCTGATACGATCCCGGCCTCCGCCGCACAGAGCCGAGCTGTAAGATGTATTACCCCAATGTAGCCTGTTTCTTTTAATTATAAAAGTTATATTAATTCAAGACCGGTATCTGGGAAATATCAGTCAGCATCAGTATGATAAATATCGACTCTCGTATGAAAAAAGAATGTGTGATTTCATTTATTAGCTAACCTGGCCTAAAAGGCTAAGTCAGCTTATGTCATGGCCCGTCAACTTTTCCTTTGAAACAACTTCTCAAGACCCGCTGAGACAATTTCAATTATATTTGGCAGGAAGCATCCTTAGGGCATAGGGAAAAAAGTTTGTTCAAACGAAGCGGATCGGCCAATTTGGCCGGCAGCCATCTTGGATTTTGACCGATTTTTATAAACGTCTTTAAAAATCTCCGAAACCACTTGAGGGATTGGAGGAAACCTCATCAAATATGATCCAGGGCAAGAGCTCAACCAACTTTGTTCAGGGGAACTTGATTGACATAGTTTGAATGAAAATGGCTTCTCCAGAACTGTTGAAGGGATCAGGCCAACATTTGGCACCGTGGGCCAATCAAAATATAACATGTTTGGCAGCCATATTGGATTTTTTTATTTGATGGACTTTGAGGCTCAAATTGTTTAGCTCACCTGTCCTGAAAGGCCAAGTGAGCTTATGCCATGGAGACCGTCCGTCATCTGTCCATCAGTCAACTTTTCCTTTAAATGACTTCCCAAGAGCCACTGGGCCAATTTCAATTATCTTTGGGAGGAAGCATCCTTAGGGCATAGGGATCCAAATTTGTTCAAACGGAGCCGATCAGCCAATTTGGCCGGTGGCCATCTTGGATTTCGGCCGATTTTAGGAAACACCTTTAAAAATCTCCGAAACCACCAGGGCAATTGATGCAAAACTCATGAAATATGATCTAGGGCAAGAGGTGAACCAAGTTTGTTCTTGGTTGACCTAGTTTTAGCGAAAACGACTTCTCTAGAACTGCTGAACGGGTCGGGTCGAAATTTGGCAGATATGATTAGGGGACTAAGGGGCATTAAAGTTTGTTCAAGGGAATTTTAACCTTAAAAAAACATGCTGCCGTGGGCCAATCAAAATATAGCATGTTTGGTGGCTATATTGGATTATTTTATTTGATGAACTTTGAGGCTGAAATTGGTTTTATATGTGATTTTTGGTATTCACATCTCAAATTTGTAATTTTCGAAAGGGTCGCATAAACGGCTTGGTGGCCATCTTGGATCATTTTCCCGCCATAAGATCCCATACTAAAGCAAGGGGAAACTTAAAATGTCTTCTCGAGAACTACTGGGACAATTTCAATTATTAGCTCACCTGGCCTGAAATGCCAAGTGAGCTTATGCCGTGGGGACCGTCCATCATCAGTCCGTCAACTTTTCCTTTAAACGACTTCTCAAGAACCGCTTTGCCGATTTCAATTATATTTGAGCGGAAGTATCCTTAGGGCATAGGGATCCAAGTTTGTTCAAATGAAGCCGATTTGGCCGGTGGCCATCTTGGATTTCGGCTGATTTTAGGAAATGTCTTTAAAAATCTTCTCCGAAACCGCTTGGTGGATTGAAGCAAACCCCATGAAATATGATCTAGGGTAAGAGCTGAACAAAGTTTGTTCAAGGGAACTTGATTGGTTGACCTAGTTTTAGTGAAAACAACTTATCCAAGACAACTGAATGGATTGGGCCGAAATTTGGCAGATATGATTAGGGACTAAGGGCCATTAAAGTTTGTTCCATGGAAGTTGATCCGTCAAAAAACATGGCCGCAGTGGGCCAATCAAAATACAGCATGCTTGGCGGCCATATTGGATTTTTTTTATTTGATGGATATTGAGGCTGAAATTGGTTTTATATATATATATGTTTGTGTATTCTGATCACAAATTTGCAATTTTCAAAACTGTTGGATAAATGGTTTTCCGGCCATCTTGGATCATTTTCCCGCCAAAAGCTCCCATACTAAAGCAATGGGAAATTTAAAATATCTTCTCGAGAAGTACTGGTCCGATTTCAATTATATTTGGCAGGAAGCATCCTTAGTGTGTAGAGATTCAAGTTTGTTCAAACGAAGCCAATTTGGCCGGTGACCATCTTGAATTTTGGTTGCTTATGTCGTGGCGATCATCCATCGTGCGTCCATCTGTCTGTCCGTCCGTCCATCCGTCCTTCTCCTTCGATCAATACTCGCCATTCTATTACTTCTGATACAGCTAGCCCTGATAGCTGGGCCCTAGGACTATAGACTTAGTAAGCTTTACCGATTCCTGGAACCGGGTACTCGGCTCCCAACTGTCGAGTACCTGTTTGCCATGAGACACATGCTTTTTTGCAGTTGGAAGTCTTGAGATTATATTAAGTCTTTTTTTCTGTGTAAATTGTGATAGCGTTGTGCGCTCTCTAAAGGATATTTGGATTACCATGGATGCTGCCGATGATAACCAGGTTGTATATTTCCATGTTATTCCATAGTTAAAAGACTTAGGTCTTCAAAATTTCGTCTGTGTCGCATGTTCCAATTTCTAACCCCGAAGAATCTGGGACGTGTGTTAACAACGAAATATGCCAGATGATCGCCTTCCTTTAACCCCAACAGGCGATCGGCAGATATGAAATAAGGTGTTGGCTATGACGGTATTTTTTAACACAAAAATCGGCTGATGTCGTTCTCCGTAAGATCCGAGTGGGTGGCGTCACACCGTGTTACTCAGATGTTTATGTGAAGAAAATGTTGCATTAATTCGCGCATCTGATTCTAGGTGCTCCGTACTTTAATTGGTACCAGAAAAACTTTAAAATTTTCAAGTTTTGCGTGTTATCACGATCTGTTTGCAATGATCAGTGGTTTCAAAATTCTTGATTTAGATGTGTGGTCTGCGGTTTTACCGTGTGCTACAGCAGTTTGTTTACATTTTGTTGTTTCTTCACATATCGTTTTGGCCTTCGTTAGGAGTATAATTTTTATTTATTAGTAAATATACCCCGAATGCTATGCGATATGATTCCTGGTTCCGTTATACATCCTTGAGGATCAGTGTATGGGTGTATTATTGCCTGCTTCGTTCTTGTCGTCATAATCAATGCAATCTTTGCTGTAACGTTGCGGGGTGGGGTGCGCGAGGGTTAACAGTTAATTTATGGTCAAAATATTTGAAAATTAATTGTCTGCCTTCCATTTCTGTTTCGGTCTGCTTGCTTATTGTGGGTTTGTGCTTATTTATAGGCCAAGCCAACCCCGCCATCATGTGACGAGTGCCATAAATTCGTACGGGTTCTATTCAAGGACCATGTCTGTTTCCGCTGTACTAAGTGTAATCTTGACAGTAGGTGTAACGTTTGCGCAGTGTGGTCGGGGCACAGGGGTGGGGGGGGGGGGAGTGGAGACCCGTAAACAATCTCAGGACATTAAATTGGTTTATCCATACGCCTCGGTTTCAGATGGAAACTCCGAGGTCGGTAATGGCAGGATTGAGGACGGGAATGTGGTGTGTATCGACCGATCTGAAAGATGCATATTTCCACATTCCAATGAACAGGAGTTGTCACAGGTTTCTGAGATTTGCGGTTCAGAATCAAGTATGGGAGTTTATAGTCCTCCCATTCGGCCTGTCGACAGCTCCAAGGGTTTTCACCAGAGTGGTCCTTGCGGTGACAGCGTTTGCCTGAAACGAGAACGTGGTGCTTCACACCTACATAGACGATTGGCTGATCAAAGCAGACACATCAGCCAGGTTAGAGGTGGATACTGCTCTGACTCTGAAGTTGCTTTCAGATCTAGGCTGGATAGTCAACAAGGAGAAATCCGAGTTGACACCCACTCAACATTTCGTTTATTTAGGGATGCGATTCGAACTCGAGGAGGTCAGGGTTTACCCGTCAGAGCCCAGAGTGGTGTCTCTGTTAGACATCCTCAAGAGTTTTCGATTGGGAAACCACATTCAGGCGAGGCAGTTTCTTCAGATGCTGGGCATGATGGTCTCCATGGAGCAGGTAATCCCGTACGCTGCTCTAATGCGAAGACCTATCCAGTTGTATCTGATGTCTGTGGAAACAGAACAGAACCCCTGGCAAAACTGGTGCCAGTTTTGGAGCCAATAATGTCGCATCTTGTATGGTGGAAAAAGCGTCAGGATCTTCTAGTAGGAGTTTTGCTGCACCTACCCCATTCCCAGCTGTCCGTGTGCACGGATGCATCGCTGGAGGGATGGGGAGGGGCTGCCTTGGAGAACACCAGCTCTCGGGCACATGGACTCTCCAAGAGAGCCAGCTGCATATCAATCTATTGGAAATGATGGCAGTGGAACTGGCATTGGAAAAGTTTCTTCCAAAGGTCAGGGGCAAGGCGATATTGATACGGTGGGACAACTCGACAGTCGTATTAGGGCTGTGCATTGGAAACGAAATCATAAAACGTTTAAACGTTCGTTTATTAAACGTTTAAACGTATTTCAGCCTTTTAAGTAGGTAACAGAATTTGGGGGGAAATATCTTAGTACCCTTTTCAAGTAAGTGTTGAATATTAAAGACTTTATTTATTAAATCAGTACACGAACATTTTATGTATGATATATATAAAACAATATAGTCTAAGAAGATATTTTCTAAAATACCAAATATGCCATTAACTCTTTGAACCCGTAAGGACAAAACACCAAAATTCTTTACCATTTAATAATTATTCTGTTAAATATTTTGAAACAAATTTAACTGGAAGCTGGTGCTGCCTATGGCAACATCAGGTTCCAGTCAAATTACTTTCAAAATATTCAACAGTTTACCTGTATAGTTACCATAACAATTAAATTAGAATATTTCAATACATCTCTTTGTTCATGGTTAGAAATATTAACATATTGACATTCTCTGGGGACAATGAGCTGCGTTTCTTATTCACTATATGGCCTGCAATTGAGAACACACGTTCTGCTGGCACAGACGTTGCAGGTACACATAGAATTTCTAACGCACATTTTGCCAAAAGCGGAAAACGTTTTTCGTTTTCTTTCCACCACTGCAATGGGTTTACTTACGTCCATTAGAACTGAAGGCTCCAACAGAAAACGATCTAATTCGTTGTCCTCTTTCTGTTTCTGAGAACCGCTATTATCACTTTGCCCTAACAAAATTTCGATAGCCGATGGTTCATATTCCTGGTCGATGCGTGGTCGCTTGGTTGGTGGTGGACATTCACTTAAGAAAACCATTCCTTTATATCGTGGGTCACACAGTGCCGCTAACATTAGTACACTATTAGCCGACTCAACGCAATCAGGTTTGAAGCGAATCTCCATCTCAGATCTTATCTTTGATTTCAAAGTCCGAATTGTCTTGCTATCCGAGTCCTTCGCGATCAGATGGTTTTTCAATAGCCCGCATATAACCGGATATATGATAGACGCACTGACGTACTCGTCTTGTGAGAGAACGGTTGTTGCAATCTGCAAAATAAATGAAAATAATGCCATGTAATCACTTGAAGACTCATTTTGGAATAAATTTGACTAAAAGTTGTAGCCGTCAGATGTTTTAAAAATTTGTCAGACAAATCACGTTGAATATTTTGAAAAGAATTCGACTGAAAGCTGTTGGTGGCTCAGGCACCAACATCTCTCGGTCAAATTGTTTTCAAAATATTTAACATATATAGCATATGGGAAATATTGTCTGCAAACACTCGGCAGTTAGCGTACTAAATCATTGGATTAAATATTCGCACTCAACCCTTAGGCGTAAACATTTGAATCCTGAACTCCTAGCATTTTAATTTCAAGACAACCATATGCCTAAGCTGTTAAACATTTGCAAGCGAATTTGACAGGAACATGATGCTGCCTCCAGCAGCAACAACTCCAAGTCAAATTATCGTCAAACTATTCAACATAATGTCTTATGCATATGATTCTTAACATTTAACCTTTCTGGTTCACGGGATTAACTTTGGTTAAATAAGTTCTAATGATTAAATCAACTCACCTTGAGTGGCTTAAGCACCTTAACAAGTTGTTCTGCTAGCTCCCACTGATCGTTGTTGAATTCCAGGTCACGCGAATCAATAGCCTTTGTCGCACGCCGGTCACTCAGCACGGCGCAAACTGGCCAGCGTTGTTCTATCAATCTCTCAAGCATATCACACGTACTATTCCAACGCGTTTTGCATGATTGGATCAACCTGTGCTTAGGGGCACTCATTTCCTCCTGTTTTGTTTCTAGAGCATTATTTGCTACATTACTATGTTTAAAGTGGCCTACAATCTTGCTGGCTCTGGCTGCCATCTTTGAGATAACCTTATCATCTAATGCTCCATTTACACAGAGCTGAAGTTTGTGAGCTGTGCATCCAACATCCTCAGCTTCACTGTCACAAAATTCTGCTATCCTGGCGACGTTTGAAGCGTTGTCATGGACAATACTTGTTACTTTGTCGGTTATCTTCCAAGACGAGGTAACATTGTTCATAGCAGTGGCCAGATTAACGGCAGTGTGTCGTTCTTCCAGTTCAGCAGTGTCTAATACGAGAGACATCTTATTCCACTCACTATCTATGGCATGTGCGGTAACTGTCATATAAGAATCATTGGCTAGTGATGTCCAGCAATCTGTCGTGATGGATATGGATTCAAGGTTGTCTAGTTTCTCTTGTACATTTGACTTACATCTGTCGTGAATGGTCCGTAAGCGTGATGTGATCGTCTTTCGCGATGGTACTGTGTAATTAGGCTCAATGTATTCCATCAGTGCTTTGAAGCCTTGTCCTTCGACAACACTGATTGGTAGACAGTCTCTAGCTACCATTTCTGCAATTAGGTTACTTATTTTCTCCATCCTCGATGCATCACATTTCCGTACACTAACATAGGATCTAATTGTTGGTTGTGTTTTTTCAACTGGTTTTGTAGTCACATGCGAATGTTTTAGTTTTAGATGGTTTAGCATTGTGCCGGTAGATCCTGAATATGACAGCATAGCTTCACATAGTTTACACTTAACTTTATTTTGCTCAACTTTCTCGAAATTATTCCACACTTCACTCTTAGCTTTACCCATTATTGAAACGAAACTGATAACATCTAAGACATTAATGAAAAACACAACTGAATGCAGAATGTATATAGCACGTGCCAAGCCCCTCCCATACGCGATTCGAGGGCCAGCCAATTGCGATTGCTGTACGCGGTATTACACATCCGTGGAAATGTTGTTTTTAAAAGACGGGATTCTTCATGCAGAACAAACGACTAGGCCTAAGAAAAACAGTTAATTATACTTTACCATATCCTGTCTAATTAAATCAATAGATTATCAGATGTTTACGCTTGGCAATAATTATTAAGTCAACAATAAACATTCTTGCTTACACTTACACACGCTCAAGCCAAGCTTTCTTAAAACTTTGAAACAAATTTGAATAAAAGTTGTAACTGACGGTTTTGAAAATAATTTGACTGAATGACGTTGCTGCTTTAGAAATTTAGACAACAGCTTCCAGTCAAATTATTTCTAAAATGTTATTTGAATATGGATTACAGCGCTCGATAATTGATTATATCTGGCAAAGACTTTAGCGATCAGGAATCTCAAAATTACGCACACGGAAAATGCTATTTTTTATTTTTTTATTTTCGTTTAAACGTTTATCATTTTGGTAAACGTTTACCAGATAGTTAAACGTTTAAACGTTTAAACGTGCCCAGCCCTAAGTCGTATCATACATAAATCGCCAAAGCGTGACCAAGTCACCCACACTATGTGGCAAAGTGTGGCACCTGATTCAATGGTGCAGGATTTGCTCGGTTGTTTTGAAAACAGCTCACATTCCTGGGCGATTGAACATTCTGGCGGATGCTTTGTCTCGCAGACAGAGAATTCTGCCAACAGAAGGGTCTCTCAACCCTTCAGTTCTTAACAGGATCTTCGAGCATTGGGGCAAACCCAACGTGGACCTGTTCGCCACAAAGGAAAAATGCTCAAATCATGACTTATGTCTCGCCGATTCCTGATCCAAATGGCGTCGATACAGACGCTCTGGCATTAAGCTGGAGAGGGATGCACGCTTACGCGTACCCACCCACCATTCTTCTACCGAAGATATTGGTGAAGATCAGGGAAGGACCATGCCTGGTCCTGCTAATAGCGCCATTTTAGCCCAGCAGGGCGTGGTTCACGGATCTAGATCTGCTGGTGGAAAATCCAGTGCAGTTACCCGAGATTCGGAACATAATCTCCCAGGCCAAGGGACGCTTCCTACACGAGCGTCCCGAAATGTTCAAATTGACTGCGTGGATGTTATCAAACAACGTTCCACATCAGAAGGCTTTTCTCGACAAGCTGCAGATTTCATCGCAGCTACGAGAAGGAGGTCAACCTTCAAGTCATATAACAACGAGGTTAAAGATTTGCAGACTGGTGTGAAGAAAAGGGTGTTGATACCTTTCAATCCACTATTCAGCAAATAGCAGACTTTCTCTGTGAGCTGTTCTTTTCAGGACTAGCTCCTGTTACAATTGCTGGATACAAGTCAGCTTTGGCATCAATTATCCCTTGTCTAGCCAACAGGGATAGTCCAGAGGTGGCCCAGTTAAATGTGATGTTGAAGGGAATGAGCAATCTCCGCCCGAGACAACCGGTAGTCATTCCAGCCTGGAGTCTATCTTTAGTGCTTAATGTACCCTTTCGAACCGTTGCGTTTAGCTAGTCTAAAGCATTTGACTCTAAAGGCGGTCTTTCTATTGGCAGCTTCCTCAGCTAGAAGGTGCAGTGAGATCCATGCACTTTCAGCAAAGAGGGACCGATTTATTGTCTCTGGAGAGGGTCTGCGTCTACTGCCAAGAGCAGAGTTTATGTCAAAGAATCAATCTTTGAAATATCCAGGAAAACCGATCATTATACCGAAACTAAGTAGGTTTGATCGTGATGCCAGTGTTTGGTGCCCAGTCCATGCTTGGACTAAGTACAAAAAACGGACAGACTCGTTACGGTCGAATGATAGACATCTGTGATGATGTTAGAGGAATAGCCACCTCGACCGCACTGTACAATGGTGTACCGTTAGAGGACATCATGGCTGTTGCACAATGGCACTGTGAGTCCTCATTCACGGATTACTGTATGAGGGATGCGTCAGACTCGGCCAATCCACTCGCTTTAGCTGTTTTGAAACGATAGTTAAGTGACCACACTGCTCTTCTCCATCTTTTGGCATTTCTAAGAAAGAATTAAGAAGCAGACATGGTCGAGCGAGAGGATGTCAACCAGATTGTGTCACTGATGGCCGGACAAGTGAATGGTTGGAGACTCCACGTCTGAAATCCAAATATCATGAGGTAATTCAAGATTGAGAGTTTTTTGTATTATGTCTATATATCATGTTAATTCATCTTATATATGCATGCTCATTCCCAGGCTAATATATGCAAAGAGCAGTTAACCCTCTTGGCATATTTGTGTTTTCAGGCGAAATGCATGTTCGTGAGTTCTCTCCCTTTTCTTAGGAGAAAAAAGGAGGGGGCAGTGATGCGAATGTGATTCGGTTCCGTTAACTTGATGGTCCTTTTAGGTCTCCATTAATCAAGTTTAAGTCTAGCTCTTTATCCAAGGGGCAAAAGTAGCAATTGATGGCTTGCCCCTTCCCACCAGGTTACTGACTAAATCTGGTGTATATCAGAAGTAATAGAATGGTGAGTATTGATCGAAGGAGAATGAAGGAAATTTCAATTTCCCTTTCTCCGAGATCTAACAATACTCACCATTCTATTACGGACCCAGCCTCCCAACCCCACGGAGGCAAGCCATGGGTATCTCTTGTTTGGTGGCTATGCAAACAATATGAGCTTCATGGCAAACAGGTACTCGGCAGTTGGGAGCCGAGTACCCGGTTCCAGGAGTCGGTAAAGCTTACTAAGTCTATGGTCCTAGGGCCCAGCTATCAGGGCTAGCTGTATCAGAAGTAATAGAATCGTGAGTATTGTTAAATCTCGGAGAAAGGGAAATTGAAATTTCCGTCAGTCTACTTTTCTGTTAAATGACTTCTCAAAAACCACTGGGCCGATTTCAATTATATTTGGCACGAAGCATCCTTAGGGCATAGGGTTTCAAGTTTGTTCAAATGAAGCCGATCGAACAATTTGGCCGGTGGCCATCTTGGATTTGGCCGATTTTAGGAAACTTTAAAAATCTCCGAAACCGTTATGGGGATTGATGCAAAACTCATGAAATATGATCTAGGGCAAGAGCTGAACCAAGTTTATTCAAGGGAACTGAATTGGTCAAATGGTTCTGTGGGCATCTTGGTTGACCTAGTTTTAGCGAAAACAACTGCTCCAGAACCGCTGAACGGATCGGGTCGAAATTTGGCAGATATGATGAGGGATTAAGGGCCAATCAAAATACAGTTTGGCGGCCATATTGGATTTTTTCATTTGATGGATTTTGAGGCTGAAATTGGTTTTATATGTTTTTGGGTATTCTGATCTCAAATTTGCCATTTTTGAAACTGTCGGATAAATGGTTTGGCGACCATCTTGGATTATTTTCCCGCAAAGGTGCCCATACTAAAGCAATGGGAAATTTAAAATGTCTTCTTCTAGAGAACTGCTAGGCCGATTTCAATTATATTTGGCAGGAAGCATCCTTAGGGCTAACCCGGCTTAGAGATCCAAGTTTGTTCAAATGAAGCCGATCGGCTAATTCGACCGGTGGCTATCTTGGATTTCGTCCGATTTTAGGAAATGTCTAAAAATCTCATTCTTCAAAATGGCTTAGGGAATCGATTCAAATCTTATTAAACCTCATCTAGGCAAAGACGTAAGCCAAGTTTGTTCAAGACGATTGATTGACCGAATTGTTCGGTGGCCATCTTGGATGACCTAGTTTTCCCCGAAAACGACTTCTCCAGAACCGCTGAATGGATCAGGCCGAAATTTGTGAGATATGATTAGGGACTAAAGCCCATTAAAGTTTGTTCAAGGGAAGTTGCTCCGTCAAAAAACCTGGCCGCCATGGACCAATCAAAATGTAGGATGTTTGGCGGACATATTGGATTTTTTATTTGATGGATTTTGAGGCCAAAATTGTGTGTGTGTATATTTTTGTGTATTCTGAGCTCAAATTTGCAATTTTCGAAACTGTCGGCTGAACGGTTTAGCGACCATCTTGGATAATTTTCTCGTCAAATGCTCCCATGTTTAAAGTAATGGGAAATTTAAAATGTCTTCTCGAGAAAGGCCAGGCCGATTTCAATTATATGTGGCAGGAAGCATCTATAGGGCATAAGAATCCAAGTTTGTTCAAATGAACCCGATCGACCAATTTGCCCACCGGCCATTTTGGATTTCGGCCGATTTCAGGAAATGTCTTTAAAAATCTTCTCCGAAACCACTTGGGGAATCTTCATCTAGGCCAAAAGGTAAGCCAAGTTTGTTCAAGAGGACTTGATTGACCAAATGGTTCGGCGACCATCTTGGATAACCTAAGTTTTCACGAAAATGACTTCCAGAACCGCTGAAGGGATTGGGCCGAAATTTGGGCCATTAAAATTTGTTCACGGGAATTTGATCCATAAAAAAAACATGGGCGCCGTGGGCCAATCAAAATGTAGTGTGTTTGGCGGCCATACGGTACTTGCAAAAATGTCCACAAACAAATGGTTTGGCAGCCATTTTGGTTGACCTCGTTTTAGCGAAAACGACTTCTCCAGAACCGCTGAAGGGATTGGGCCGAAATTTGGCAATCTATATGGTTAGGGAGTAAGGGCCATTAAACTTTGTTCAAGGGAATTTGATCCGGCAAAAAACATGGCCACCGTAGGCCAATCAAAACATGAAATTGTTTTTATATGTGCTTTTGGGTATTCTGATCTCAAATTTGCCATTTTCGAAACCGTCGGATAAACGCTTTGGAGGCCATCTTGGATAATTTTCCTGTCAAAAGCTCCCATACTAAAGCAATGGAAAATTTAAATCTAGATCTACTGGGCCGATTTCAAGTATATTTTGCAGGATTCATTCTTATGTTGTAAAGATTCAAGTTTGTTCAAATGAAGCCGATCAACCAATTTCTCCGGCAGCCATCTTGGATTTGGCCGAGTTTTAGAGATGGCTTTAAAAATCTTTGCCGAAACTAAGCGATTGATTCAAAAGTAATAAAATATCATTTAGGGCACGAGCTGAACCAAGTTTGTTCAAGGGAACTTGATTTGCCAAATGGGTGGGCGGCCACCTTGGATGGCCTGGTTTTCATGAAAGCAACTTCATCTCCAGAGCCACTGAATGGATTGGGCCGAAATTTTGGAGACATGATATTGATGACTAAGGGCCATTAAAGTTTGTTCAAGAGAAGCTGATACATAAAGAAACATGGCTTCTGTTCTCTTGTTACAAGTCTGCTCAACTCATTAGAGGTTTACTTATTGTTAGCTCACCTTGCCTGAAAGGTCAAGTGAGCTTATGTCGTGGCGACCATCCGTCGTGTGTCCATCATCCGTCCATCAACTTTTCCTGGGCCAATTTCAATTATATTTGACAGGAAGCATCCTTAGGGCATAGAGATCCAAATTTGTTATAATGGAGCCGATCGGCCAATTAGGCCGGTGGCCATCTTGGATTTTGGCCGATTTTCAGAAACTTAAAAATCTCCGAAACTGCTTGAGGGATTGAAGGAAACCTCATGAAATATGATCTAGGGGAAGAGCTCAACCAAATCTGTTCAAGGAAACTTAATTGGTCAAATGGTTCGACGGCCATCTTGGTTGACCTAGTTTTAGCGAAAATAACTGCAGAAGGGATCAGGCCGAAATTTGGCAGATATGATTAGGGACTAAGCGCCAGTAAAGTTTTTTCAAGAGAAGTTGATCCGTCAAAAAACATGGCCGCCGTGGGCCAATCAAAGTATAGCATATTTGGCGGCCATATTGGATTCCTTTATTTGATGGATGTTGAGGCCGAAATTGGTTTTATATAGGTTTTTGGGTATTCTGATTTCAAATTTGCAAATATCTTCTAGAGAACTACAAGGCCGATTTTCAATTATATTTGGCAGGAAGAGATCCTTAAGACATAGAGATTCAAGTTTGTTCAAACGTACCCGATCAGAGGTGGCCTTATGCGCCCTTTTGCGCGTATATACGCATACAAATGGCAGAGGGACGCATAAAAATTAACCCTCTGCGTCCCCGAGGACGCACGAGGGACGCAGTGAAAAAGTGTAACGGAAAATGTATTGTGTGTTCAATAAAAACGAACTTACTGCGTTGTTTAAGACTATGATTTGTTGTATAAGTTTTCTTGCACAACTCAAAGTTGTTAATGCCCATAAATCAGATTCAACCACCACATTTAATTGTAAACACAATCCCCAAATCATCCTTAGTATTCCATTTGATCTAATTTCTTTTATTTTTTTAATTATAAATAATGAGTTTACAAGCCCGATGTTAGTCGCCTTGTTTGGCCTACAAATTGCAAAAATACCCGGCATGTTTCTGTCTGTTGTGCTAAACGTCAGTGTGACGTGTCAGTATTTGATTGGATAACAGCGGAATCTCCCTCTAGAGGAACTGACGCTTGAGAAGTCCAATACAACTGATCAAGCGTATACAAACGTGTCTGGGCGTCTTAACCCTTTCACAGCTCAGTACATTGTACAGATCACAACGTTGTTATCACTAATCTGCTGAATATTTTGAAATTAATTTGCGCATGCCTAAAGTAGCAACGACTTACAGGCAAAATAAATTTTTCTATTTACTTATCAAAATATCTAAATGGATTTAGGAATATATGGTGATATCTTTTACATTTGAATGGTCATTTGACGGATTAGCGGCGATGTCTTTGTATTGCTGTTTGAATAACGGTATCAATACGCGCTATAAGCCGTCTTTTATTTAGCAATAGCGGCTGATTGATTGACTGATGGATTAGTGTTTATAATGTTTAATAATACTCGATCGTTAGGTGTTCCCAATTTCTGAACTAAAAAGCTCATCCCAGCAGCGATGTTCAACGATATCGTCGATCTACAGGTATACGTTAAAATAGTAATTTTTTTTTTCAAACAGCGTATAGTATAGCTCAAGGCTCCCAGATATAGGCGTCCTTATTGGATACACGCTAATACGTTATCTATGCTTCAACCAATCAGCAATCGCGTTACATAGTTACTCCCTATGAATTAAACATATCCGGTTATTGGCTGATATATTTTCACTAATTACGCAGTTTAATCTGATTTATACAGATTATTTTTGATAAATTATTGTTTTGTCTGATCTTAACCTATGTATTCCACTATATTTGGTAATTCCAGTTAAATTATAAAAAATACGCGCGCAATATTATATCAAAGTAGGTCAAGTCGTCCTTGAGCAAACTCGCCCCAGATATTCGTAATTTTTCAATTCGTCCAAAGTCAAGTTAGGGTTTAATAGAAAAATTAATGCAGTGGTCTTTGCTAATTACTAATGTCGTGGTCTTTGGAAAGGTTAGTCATACAAGGTTGTCAATGTAGGTTGGTTGGTTTATTAGACAACAAACAAGTACAGTGCTTTAGGTTATTGTTTATTCTGATCACAAATTTATAATTTTCGAAATTGTCGGATAAACGGTTTGGCGGCCGTCTTGAATCATTTTTCCGCCGAAAGCTCCCATACTTAAGCAATGGGAAATTTCTAATGTTTTTTTCTCGAGGACTACTGGTCCGATTTCAATTATATCTCGCCGGAAGCATCCTTACGGCATAGAGATTCAAGTTTGTTCAAACGAAGCCGATCATCCAATTGGGCCGGTGGCCATCTTGGATTTTGGCTGATTTTTAGAAACGTCTAAAAATCTTCTCCGAAACCGCTTGGGGGATTGATGCAAACCTCATGAAATATGATTTAGGGCAAGTGCTGAGCCAAGTTTGTTCAAGGGAACTTGATTGGTCAAATGGTTTGGTGGCCATCTTGGTTGACCTAGTTATAGCGAAAATGACTTCTCCAGAACCGTTGAAGGGATCGGGCCGAAATTTGGCAGATATGATTATGGCCTAAGGGCCATTAAAGTTTGTTCAAGAGAAGTTGATCCATAAAAAAACATGGCCGCCGTGGGCAAATCAAAATATATCATGTTTGGCGGCCATATTAGATTTTTTATTTGATGGATTTTGAGGCCCAAAATGGTTTTCTATGTGTTTTTGGGTATTTTAAGCTCAGATTTGAAATTTTCGAAACTGTCGGATAAATGATTTGGCGGCCATCTTGGATCATTTTCCCGCGAAAAGCTCCCATACTACAGCAATGGGAACTGTAAAATGTTTTCTTCTGGAGAACTTCCTGGTGGATTTCAATTATATTTGGCAGGATCCATCCTTAGGGTGTATAGATTCAAGTTTGTTCAAACGAAGCTGATCGGCCAATTAGGCCGGTGGCCATCTTGGATTTTGGACCAATCAAAATATAGTGTTTGGCAGCCATATTGGATTTTTTATTTGATGGATTTTGAGGCCAAATTCGTTTTATATAGTTTTTTGGGTATTCTGATCTCAAATTTGCAATTTTCGAAACGGTCGGATAAACGGTTTGGCAGCCATCTTGGATCATTTTCCCGGCAGAAGCTCCCATACTAAAGCAATGGGAAATTTAAAATGTCTTCTCGAGAACTGCTGGGCCGATTTGAATTATATTTGGCAGGAAGCATCCTTATGGGGGAATAGAGATTTCATTTTGTTCAAACGAAGCCGATCGGCCAATTCGGCCGGTGTCCATCTTGGATTTTGGCCGATTTTTTAGAAATGTCTGAAAATCTCGTTCTCCGAAACGGCTTGGGGAATTGATTCAAAACTTATGAACCTCATCTAGGCAAAGAGGTAAGCCAAGTTTGTTCAAGACTACTTGATTGACCGAATGGTCGGCAGCCATCTTTGATGACCTAGTTTTCCCGAAAACTACTCCAGAACCGCTGAATGGATCAGGCCAAAATTTGGGAGATATAATTAGGGACTAAGGGCCATTAAAGTTTGTTCAAGGGAAGTTGCTCCATCCAAAAACATGGCCGCCGTGGGCCAATCAAAATGTAGCGTGTTTGGCGGACATATTGGATTTTTTTATTTGGTTCTATACGTGTCGAAACTGTCGGATAAACAGTTAGACAGCCATCTCGTCAAATGCTCCCATGCTAAAGTAATGGGAAATTTAAAATGTCTTCTTGAGAACTGACATGCCGATTTCAATTATATTTGGCAGGAAGCATCCTTAGGGCAAAAGGATCCAAGTTTGTTCAAATGAACCCGATCAGCCAATTTGCCCAGTGGCCATTTTGGATTTCAGCCAATTTAAGGAAATGTCTTTAAAAATCTTCGCCGAAACCACTTGGGGAATCCTCATCTAGGCCAAGAGGTAAGCCAATTTTGTTCAAGAGGACTTGATTGACCAAATGGTTCGGCGACCATCTTGGATGACCTGGTTTTCATGGAAATTACTCCTCCAGAACCGCTGAAGGCATCAGGCTGAAATTTGTCCAAGGGAAGTTAATCCATCAAAAAAACATGGCCGCCGTGGGCCAATTAAAATGTAGTGTGTTTGGTGGCCATATTGCACTTGCAAAAATGTCCACAAACTCATTTAAAAGACTGCTAAACCACCCACCAACAATTTTGACAAAATTTGATGGTGCTTCAGGTGAGCAACACAGGCCCCTTGGGCCTTTTGTCATTAGTAATTCATTGCAAATGTTCAGCTTTCCTTGTGAAAACTTCATCTGATAATGTCACACAGTGTTTTAGGATATTTATTCAACAAAGCAGAGTTCAGAGTGTATAGCAACATGGGCTATAAAATAGCTTAATGCTCACACAATGCCTAGAGAGAGAGGATGGGATGAATATGTGAATATCATGTTACAATGCAGGAGCGGGCTATATTTAATGGTGCTGAAAAATATGGTAAATTATGGCTGGCCTTCCAACATTCTATTAAATATAGTAAATATAGCAATGTCAGATGAAAAATAAGAGGAGAAACTCGTCACATACGCCAATCGCTGGTCATAACCAAAGTTAATCCAGAATGTAAATCTCTTCTCAGTAACCCTATTTGAAGGCATTAAAATGCGAAGGGTTAACAGTTGCTATGCTCTTGCTATAAGTCGTATCTTCATTAAGGAGAACACCACAATCTAAAAGATTTTATGAGTAAATAAAAATAATATGTCAAAAATATCAGCTATGATTAACGCATTTGTTGAGAGTTCTGCTTGGTAAACACTGAAATTCAGGAGTTTAATGTCAAGGAGAATGGGTCTAATCTGGCTTACAAAAGCTTAGGTATGTGCTGCAGCTAGCAGCACAAATTGTATATGTTGATCATCTGAGTAACAGATTGAAATAAATAAATAATGGCAATAAGTAGCCAGTGACCTATAGGCAGACCCATGCATAGGTGTGCAAACAATTGGCTTTCATGCTCCTGGCAATTACTATTTCTAACCATTTCATCCTCAAGGCTGGTGAAAGGATTAACTGAGGCAAGTATGTCTTTTAAACCAGAGCCTCGCTTTCACCTGAATGGGGAAGCCATTTGAACTCGGGTTAAAGTGGCCTGAAATACCACAGATATGCCTACAGGTATGACTGCAAACAGTCCAGGTGTCAAGGACATATTCTTTTCTTGATAAACAGAGATGCCTACATGTATGACTGTAAACAGTCCAGGTATAAAAACATATTCCTTTCTTGATAAGTCCTTACCACAGCGATGCCTATGACTGCAAACAGTACAGGTATCAAGAAGGTATAACATTCTTTTCTAAAATCAAGGACCTTTGCATGATGATGCAAACAGTACAGGTATCAAATATGTCTCGATATTATCATTATGATGATCAACAATTTAAATCTGAGCACTGGTATCATTATGTGCAAAATGGGTGTCAGATAGTTTTATCTTGTAGTGTTACTGACCTACTGACCTCGCACAGAAAAAGAACCTCTATAGGGGGTAGATGGAGAAATAACGCCAAGCAACATCATATTAATGTACTGGGCATTAAAGCTCGATTGTTGTGTTTAGAGTCTTTATTGTTGCTCGTGCTAAATTTGGTCTCTGAATATATATTTCTATAGGAGCGACATTAACTATATCTGTGTTAATCTCTTCCCTCACAATGTCGTAATGGACCAGCCACAGAAGTTTGGCTATGATTGAGAGAATGAAATTTATGGATCACAGTTGCTCATTCAACTAGTCAGATGAATTGTATAGCAAATAACAAAATTCAGAGTATTTGATGAGTGCAAATCGAATATCAATGAGTTTTATGTGTACTTCTCTAGTAGCTTTACAATGAAGTTTTGTGATTTGTTCGCTTCTAGGCTTAATTTCCAGATTAAGCCATATGTTTCTTGAATACATGTACCTCCGGAGCTTATAATATTGATGCTTGTTATATTAGATCGGTTTGAAGTTAACCCATAGTCGTTTACACTTTTTTGCCTCTACTGAGAGTTAATCCACAAGAATAGAATTGGTTCAAGCAACATAAACAGTAACATAGCATCAAGTTGGAAAATACATAAAACAGATATTTCTATTTAATAAGAAGTTGTTTTTGAATTGGCAATCTTGGGGCATTCACACATAAGGACTGTGTGCATCTACTAAGCAAACTATTGTTAGTTAATAGCCTCCTATACAAGAGAGCCCATGGAGAGAATCAATAAAGAGATAATGCTTACTATGTGGATTAAGTTTTGAAAGCTTTTGGGTTATTGATATTTTTTACCAATGACCTAATCAGTTTTTTATTTTCTGGGTTTAAATTGGCTTCACCAAACCATTTATGAGTCATCAATTAAGGATACGTTTTTTTAAAATGGATCATTGTTCAAATATCAACTAAGGCCAGTGAGAATTATATTTGGCATTTCAGTAAAGGTTTGAGTAAAATACGTGATATTTTTATACAGCAACCTCTTGAGGAAGCAATTTAGGAACTTTAAGCAGTCATTATTAGAACGCAACTATTTTGCTTGCATATAAATCAATTTCGCCCAGGTGTATAATTTTCAATGCATTGCCATCATATTTTGAGAGAATTAAGAATCTAAGAAAGATACTAACACAAAATTATTAATGAAGACGATAAGGCAGTATGTAGAGACACTATATATCGAAGGCTGAAAAGACACTATATATCGAAGGCTGAAAATAACTAGGATACTGGCATGTATTGATATAAATATCTATAGACAATACAATAGACAGAAATGGCAGTAAACCATTTTTGCTGTCCATTGAGATGGTTTGAAAATTCCATGATTTAAATCTGTACAACAGGTTGATAATGAGTGTTTAAAGGTTTTATAACAAACTATTGAATATATTAGAAAGATGTCCATGTTCAGAAGGATGATTATCAAATCTGTTAATTGTTCAGTTCATGTTATCATAATTGTGAACAATTCATTACATGGAATTTATAGTATTGAGTGCACCCACAGCTTTGAAGTCTCGTGAAACTCCGGCTGACTGAGTGGTGATTGGCTAGAATGTATTAGTTAAACGAGAACTTAGCTGAAACAGGAAGTTAGATGTTTGACTATAATTCTAGCCAATCACCACTGGAAGCTGGAGTCACATGCCCACCTCTAGATAAGAGGTTATAGTTTGAGATTTCATTTGGGAACTTTTCTTGTCCCACCCTAATTTGGGATTACTGTGCTTTGCACTCAATTTATCTTTGAAGACTGATCTCAGCAAGTCATGACACGTCTCATGTAACTCCGGCTTCCAGTGGTGATTGGATAGACTTACAGTCAGACATTTAACTTCCTCTTTTAGGTAAGTTCTCATTTAACTAATACATTTTTATGCTAACCCTGAAAGGCCAAGTGAGCTTATGCCGTGGCGACCGTCCGTCATGTGTCCATTCGTTGTCCGTCCATCCGTCCATCAACTTTTCCTTTAAATGACTTCTTCTCAATAATCACCGGGCCAATTTCAATTATATTTGGCAGGAAGCATCCTTAGGGCATAGGGATTGAAGTTTGTTCAAATGGAGCCAACCGGCCAATTTCGCCGGCGGACATCTTGGATTTCGGGCTATTTTAGGAAACGTCTTTAAAAATCTTCTCCGAAACCATTTTAGGAATTGATTCAAGACTCATGAAACATCATCTAGGGAAAGAGGTAAGGCAAGTTTGTTCAAGAAGACTTGATTGACCAAATGGTTTGGTGGCCATCTTAGATGACCTAGTTTTCCCAAAAATGACTTATCCAGAACCGCTGAAGGGATTAGGCTGAAATTTGGCAGATATGATCAGGGAATAAGGGCCATTAAACTTTGTTCAAGGGAAGTTGATCCGTCAAAAAACATGGCCACCGTTGGCTAATTAAAATGTAGCGTGTTTGGCGGCCATATTGGATTTTTTTATTTGATGGATTTTGAGGCCGAAATTGTTTCTATATATGGTTTTGAGTATTCTGAGCTCAAAATTTCCATTTCGAAACTGTCGGATAAACAGTTTGGCGCCAATTTTGGATTATTTTCCCGCCAAAGGCGCCCATACTAAATCAATGGGAAATTAAAAATGTCTTCTGGATAACTACTAAGCCGATTTCAATTATATTTAGCAGGAAGCAAGTTTGTTCAAATAAAGCCGATCGGCTAATTTGGCCTGTGGCCATCTTGGATTTTGGCGGATTTTAGGAAATGTCTTTAAAAATCTCTGAAATCGCTTGGGGAATCGATTTAAAACTTATGAAAACTCATCTACGGAAAGACATAAGCCAAGTTTGCTCAAGACGACCTGATTGACAGAATGGTTTGGCGGCCATCCTGGGTGACCTAGTTTTCCTGAAAACAACTTCTCCCGAACCACTGAAGGGATCAGGCCGAAATTTGGGAGATATGATCAGAGACGATGGTCCATTAAAGTTTATTCAAGGGAAGTGGCTCCGTCAAAAAACATGGCCGCCGTGGGCCAATAAAAATGTAGCCTGTTTGGCGGCCATATTGGATTTTTTTATTTCATGGATTTAGAGGCCAAAATTTGTTCTATATATGTTTTTGGGTATTCTGAGCTCAAATTTGTGCAATTTTTGAATTTGGCGAATAAACTGTTTGATGGCCATCTTGGATAATATTGTCGTCAAAAGCTCCCATGCTAAAGCAATGGGAAATGTAAATTGTCTTCTCGAGAACTGCTAGGCAGATTTCAATTATGTTTGGCAGGAAGCATCCTTAGGGTATAGGGATCCAAGTTTGTTCAAATGAACCCGATCAGCCAATTTGCCCGGTGGCCATTTTGGATTTCGGCTGATTTTAGGAAATAATGTCTTTAAAAATCTCCGAAACCGCTTGGGGAATCTTCATCTAGGCAAAGAGGTAAGTCAAGTTTGTTCAAGAGGACTTGATAAACTGTTTGATGGCCATCTTGGATAATTTTCTCGTCAAAAGCTCCCATGCTAAAGCAATGGGAAATGTAAAATGTCTTCTCGAGAACTGCTAGGCAGATTTCAATTATGTTTGGCAGGAAGCATCCTTAGGGTATAGGGATCCAAGTTTGTTAAAATGAACCCGATCAGCCAATTTGCTCGGTGGCCATTTTGGATTTCGGCTGATTTTTAGGAAATAATGTCTTTAAAAATCTCTGAAACCGGTTGGGGAATCTTCATCTAGGCAAAGAGGTAAGTCAAGTTTGTTCAAGAGGACTTGATTGACCAAATGGTTCGGCGACCATCTTGGATCGCCTAGTTTTCCCGAAAACGACTCCTCCAGAACCTCTGAAGGGATCAGGCCGAAATTTTGGAGGTATGATTAAGGACTAAGGGCCATTAAAGTTTGTTCAACTGAAGTTGATCCATCAAAAAAAAACCTGGGCGTCGTGGGCCAATTAAAATGTAGCATGGTTGGCGGCCATATTGCACTTGCAAAAATGTCCACAAACTCATCTAAACGACTACTAAACCACCCACCAACAATTTTGACAAAAATTGATGGTGCTCCAGGTGAGTGACACAGGCCCCTTGAGCCTCTTGTTTAGTAGTGAATCCATGTGCCATAGGGATGAGTAGGCTAAAATTTTATGTCTAAGTCTGGTGATTTTAGCAAACAGGTCATTGAGTGGCTTAGTATTCTTAGTATTTTCATTGTGTTACAAAACTTTGTATTCACCACAGTCGTGTAGACTAGAATGTGTCATGGCAGGTTTAACTTAGGAGCTATTGTTAATGACAATGAACTATTTGTCAGTCTTGGAACCATGCTTATATAATATAATGTAATGTAATGTATTGCAAATCAATACTTAAAGAATGCTTGTTTTGGTTTGTTTCCTGCTAGGTGACAATTTCATGGAGGAAGAGGACCAGTTTGAGGTGCTTCTTACACCTGACATAACCGGAACAAAAGTGAAGTCTGAAACTACGGACAAAGAGGCAGCTTTACAAGACACCCTCAAAGAGGAGGAATCACTCAAAAGCCATGACCTAGCAACTATAGGAGGTAAGATGTCCTTACCACCTGTGTTTTCCACCATCCCCCAGCTTGCCTCTGGTCTATGGTCTATCTATCCATCTATCCCACTCATTCATCGTCAACACCAGCAGCAGTATTTCATTAGAAGCTCACCTGGTCAGAATGGCCAAGTGAGCTTATAAGAATAGCAAGTGAGAATTTTGCTGTGGCTGTTATATATTTAAGTTTGACGTTCAACTTTAATATTAATTATCTCCCTTAACTGTTAAAATAAGACAAAGGATCATCTCCCTTATTTACTTCCTGTTGACTCGTTACACTATATACAAGTGAACATCCATGCTCTGTGATTTACAACATGGTGTCAGGAGTGGGATAATTAATATTAAAGTTGAATATCAAACTTAAATATATAGCATCTTCCTTTCTATGGAAGATACATTAATTGACAGTATCGTTACAGCTGCCACATCCAGTTACGGTATTGGAGCTACAATTCTGAAAGTACAATCAGATGCTCGTAATGCACCAATCGCTTATGTAAGTCGGTTGGTGAGTAAGACTGAAAAGTCATCTGCTCAAATTGAGAAGGAAATATTGCCTACAACATATATGCATGTGACAAGTTTAGACAATATTTACTCGGAAGAGATTTCTGTATTGAAACTGATCATAGTTCACGGGTAACTATTCTCAATATGAGGAAAGGTATCAACTGTCCAACGTGAGTACACAGTTTCACTTCAAGAGATATACTTACCTCCCTAACACTATGATATTTCCTAAATATCGACCTTCACTCAATAACCCCGGATTTAAAAAGAAAGGTGCCCTTAATGGGCAGGCAGACAAGTGACAGTCTGCCGGATGTCCGCCCCAACCTCGTGCATGGACAGACTGACACTGCCGCATTCTTAACTATATTCACAGCTTACCTGTATAGTTACCTTGAAAATTAGACTGGAAAATCAGGTTTAAAAGCGATTCCAATAAGCGTAAATAGCAACAGCTTTCAGCAATATTGTTTTCAAAATAGACATCCTTGAAGCGTGTTCAATAACGCTAATGGAGCGATTTTCCGCACTTGGGTTGATGACTGTCTGTGGGGGCGTGTGGAGGTCCTAACATGTATGCTAATTTTGCGGTTAAAAACTAAAACGCAACAGCAACAGCTTTCGTCAACGTTATTTCCAAGATAGACACGTGGTTGACCTTACGCCGGCCCGGCGGAAGAAATATATCAACAACACAACAACACGGGGACAAATTTGTCCTTTTATCCAGCATATAATTGTTGACTTTTACAGCATATAATCCTATGCCGTGCACCTGTAGTTTGCGAAATATTAATAGTAAGCATCGTAGGCGGGCTCAATCTAAAAATAGAGGCATGATTTCATGTCTTTATCATGCCGAATCTCGAATGTACGACTCAAAAGTTGGATTACCGCGAGTCCAATATTGAATACCTGCCACGGCCGCGAGTCCACCCACGAGTCCTAACTGACTTCCACGAGTCGGACTTCCGCGAGACGTACTAGGTATGATCATATTATTCAACTAATGGCCTAATCACATGCAGTGTTAACTTGTTTTGCTTGCTAAGTGTTTTGCTCAATTATCATTGGAAAATTGTTTTTAAGAGGTGTTGAACATGTCTGATCATCATAATCCACCTGAGGCTGTTGCGGGACCAAGTTATCAGGTGAACTCTAGTACAATTTTCATCTTAATTACGCGGTATTTCCGTGACTCGGTATAGATGTGATAGGTGCCCAGAAAACTGGTAATATTATTATCTGGCACCATAAAATACTAATCTCTATGTTTGTGTCCACAGGTTTCTGTCAGCAGGTTGTGTACACATCTAAGACGGGTTGTCTCCACTTTTTCTCTATAAAATCTTAGGAAAAAAGACTGCCCAGGGTGATATAAGCTTCCATAAGGTCATTCTGCCCTGTGGTCCCTCCCCTCCCTTTATAGGTAAGTGAGCGGTGAAGAGGAGCGGTTCGTCTGGTGGAGCTTTCAAGAGCAGGACGTGGTAGAATAAGACCGAGGTTAGTTAGTTAGCTCTAGTTATGCTGTGGCACCAATATCTTTAGAAATATTTGCGATTATTTGCTGCCAATATTTTTTGTCATACTGTTTATCTGTATCATTATCATGAGCTATTACCGTGCTCATTTACTGTTTAGTATGCTCTTGTATTTGAATACAATTCGTCTTACACCTGGGTGTTGTTCGGCTGTTTCTGTTTATGTAATTTTTGACGTCATAATCAGCCATGTTATTATTATTATTGATATCCTCCTTGAGGTAGGCTGTTCATCTTTTTTCACACGTCCTGTTATGGCCTGTAGGTGGATTCTCTCTTTAAATGGGTTAGTTTATATAAAAGATTTTTAGCTCACCTGGCCTGAAAAGCCAATAACTATATTCACAGCTTACCTGTATAGTTACCTTGAAAATTAGACTGGAAAATCAGGTTTAAAAGCGATTCCAATAAGCGTAAATAGCAACAGCTTTCAGCAATATTGTTTTCAAAATAGACATCCTTGAAGCGTGTTCAATAACGCTAATGGAGCGATTTTCCGCACTTGGGTTGATGACTGTCTGTGGGGGCGTGTGGAGGTCCTAACATGTATGCTAATTTTGCGGTTAAAAACTAAAACGCAACAGCAACAGCTTTCGTCAACGTTATTTCCAAGATAGACACGTGGTTGACCTTACGCCGGCCCGGCGGAAGAAATATATCAACAACACAACAACACGGGGACAAATTTGTCCTTTTATCCAGCATATAATTGTTATGTCCAAAGGAAGTTTGTCCAAAGGAAGCCGATCGGCCAATTAGGCCGGCGGCCATCTTGGATTTTGGCCGATTTTTAGAAACGTCTTTAAAAATCTTCTCTGAAACCGCTTGAGGGATTGAAGGAAACCTCATGAAATATGATTTAGGGCAAGAGCTCAACCAAATTTGTTGAAGGGAACTTAATTGGTCAAATAGTTCAGCGGCCATCTAAGTTGACCTAGTTTTAGCGAAAATAACCGCAGAAGGGATCAGGCTGAAATTTGGCAGATATGATTAGGGACTAAGGGCCAGTAAAATTTTTCAAGAGAAGTTGATCCCTCAAAAAACATGGCCGCCTTGGGCCAATCAAAATAAAACAAGTTTGGCGCCCATATTGAATTTTTTTATTTGATGGATTTATAAAGTTTTTAGCGTATTCTGATCTCAAATTTGCAATTTTCGAAACTGGCGGATAAATGTTATTTTGGACATCTTGGATCATTTTCCCGCCAAAAGCTCCCATACTAAAGCAATGGGAAATTTTAAATATCTTCTCGAGAACTGCTGGGCCGATTTCAATTATATTTGACATGAAGCATCCTTGAGGTATAGAGATTCAAGTTTGTTCAAATGAACCCGATTGGTCAATTTGGCCGGCGACCATCTTGGATTTCGACCGATTTTTAGAAATGTCTAAGAATCTTCTTCCGAACCATTTGAGGGATCGATTCAAAACTCACGAAATATGATCTAGGCTAAGCGCTGAATCAAGTTTGTTCAAGAGAACTTGATTGACCAAATGGTTCAGCGGCCATCTTGGATGACCTAGTTTTCACAAAAACGACCTCTAGCCCAGAACCGCTGAAGCGATCAGGCCGAAATTTGTGATATATAATTAGGAACTACGGGCAATTAATGTTTCTTTAAGAGAATTTGATTCGTCCAAAAACATGGCCGCGGTGGACCAATCAAAATATAGTGTGTTTGGCAGCCATATTGGATTTTTTTATTTGATGGATTTTGAGGGCGAAATTCGTTTTATATAGGTTTTTGGGTATTCTGATTTCAAATTTGCAATTTTCGAAACTGTCGGATGAATGGTTTGGCAGCCATCTTGGATCATTTTCCCGCCAAAGGCTCCCATACTAAAGCAGTGGGAAATTTAAAATGTCTTCTTGAGAACTACTGGGCCGATTTGAATTATATTTGGCGGGAAGCATCCTTATGGCATAGAGATCTCATTTTG
Organism: Chaetoderma sp. LZ-2023a; assembly: GCA_034401795.1. Classification (NCBI taxonomy): domain Eukaryota; kingdom Metazoa; phylum Mollusca; class Caudofoveata; order Chaetodermatida; family Chaetodermatidae; genus Chaetoderma; species Chaetoderma sp. LZ-2023a. The sequence continues at coordinate 18,085,277 of CM067360.1, read as the reverse complement.
TTCAAACGAAGGCGATCGGCCAATTTGGCCGGTGGTCATCTTGGATTTCGGACGATTTTTAGTGGGGAATCGATTCACAACTTATGAAACCTCATCTAGGCAAAGAGGTAAGCCAAGCTTGTTTAAGACGACTTGATTGGGCAGCCATCTTGGAAAACGACTTCTCCAGAACCGCTGAATGGATCAGGGCAAAATTTGGGAGCTATGATTAGGGACTAAGGGCCATTAAAGTTTGTTCAAGGGAAGTTGCTCCGTCAAAAAACATGGCCGCCGTGGGCCAAGCAAAATGTAGCGTGTTTGGCGGACATATTGGATTTTTTATTTGATGGATTTTGAGGCCAAAATTGGTTCTATATATGTTTATGGGTATTCTGAGCTCAAATTCGCAATTTTCGAAACTGTCGGATAAACGGTTTGGTGGCCATCTTGGATAATTTTCTCGTCAAAAGCTCCCATGATAAAGCAATGGGAAATTTAAAATATCTTCTTTAGAACTACCAGGCCGATTTCAATTATATTTAGCATTAAGCATCTATAGGGCATAAGGATCCAAGTTTGTTCAAATGAACCTGATCGGTGAATTTGGCCAGGGGCCATTTTGGATGTCGGCCGATTTCAGGAAATGTCTTTAAAAATCTCCGAAACCACTTGACGAATCTTCATTTAGGCCAAGAGGTAAGCCAAGTTTGTTCAAGAGGGGGGAACCAAATGGTTCGGCGACCATCTTGGATGACCTGGTTTTCACGAAAATGACTCCTCCAGAACCGCTGAAGGGATCAGGCCAAAATTTGGGCCATTAAAATTTGTTCAAAGGAAGTTGATCCATCAAAAAAACATGGGCGCTGTGGGGCAAACAAAATGTAGTGTTTGGCGGCCATATTGCGCTTGCAAAAACGTCCACAAACTCATTTAAAAGACTGCTAAACCACCCACCAACAATTTTGACAAAAATTGATGGCGCTCCGGGTGAGCGACACAAGCCCCTTGGGCCGCTTGTTAATTGCTGCGGCCTCTGCAAGACCCAGAAGTGAAATTCACGCTTTATCCACCATTATGTAGTTGCAGGGGAAGGCCTTAGAATTAATTTCATGGCTAAAAACCAGTCTTAAATATCCAGTCAACCTTTTGTTTTACCAGCTTTGAATAGGTATGATCCTAATTCAAAAGCATGTTGTCCAGCCCTTGCATTAAACAGGTACAAACAACGTACACAAGAATGGTGGACGGTCGGACCCATCCTCGTTATGGGTGTCTTATATTGAACCCCATAGCAGGGCTTCAAAAGACACTATATCTAGGTGGATTGTGGAATGTATTCAATTTTGCCACAAATCCGCCACTGGTAAGCAAGTTGACTTAGCCAAGGCTCACAGCGTCCGTGGCATAGTGGCGTCCACCGCCCTGTTTAACTGGGTGCCGGTGATAACATTATGCCTGTAGCTCAATGGCATGGAATCAAGTTTTACCGACCATTACCTCCATGACACCAATAATCCTCTTGCCTTACCGATTTTCAAAAGATGATCAGGTGTATATGTATTGTAGATAAGTTGCACTTGCTGTCTTCAGCCAGCACATTTTAATTGTGGAACCCGCATAATCGTGTATCATTTTTTTCTTCACTGATGTGGACTGGATGGATACAGCCTACATGCATAATGTTAATGCTGCCTTTTGTTGTTGCATAATTTTATTGTCACAATGTATTACCCTTTTTTAATGGAAAGGTAATGGTACCTATGTATTATGTGGTTCATTTATTGAGAGTATACGAAAATGAAACCTTTCGTCTCGTGTCCTGTTAGCACTAGTACTTAGAGAGCATATGGGACATTGATGCCATACCCTCTCCTTTCTCAAGGGGATGGGGGAGCGCAGTTGACATACAGTCATTACTCTCACCATCGGTTGTGTTATCCGATGTTCAAATCATTGCCTGATTGTGTGTGTGTGCCACACAATTTCAGATGTTAGTGCTTCATGCGCAAAAATGTGCAAGGGATGAGCTGGTCTTATGACCTCGCCTCCCTCCCGCCCAATTCACTGATGAATTATGGCAATATCATAAGAGTGTTAGGGAGGTAAGTATATCTCTTGAAGTGAAATAAACGAAATCACGGATTTCGTTTTTCGTGAGAGAGTAGTTATACTTACCTGCCTAACACGGACCCGGCCTCCCCGCCCCACAGAGGCTCAGTCTTCCTGCTTCTAAGTTGCATGTGTCAGCCAATAGTCCAGCTGAGGCAGTGTCAGTCTGCGCCTGCGCGAAGTTGGGGCCGGCATCTGACAGATTGTCACCTGTCTACCTGCCCAGTAAGTGCACCTTTCTTTTTAAATCTGGAGTTATTGAAGGAAGGTAGATATTTAGGAAATATAGTGTTAGGGAGGTAAGTATAACTACTTTCTCGTGAAAAAAGAAATCCGTGATTTCATTTAATCTATGGTGAACCACTTGTCAGTCAGCTCATCTATAGTGATGATTCTGTCCTTCCATCAGTCTGTCTCATGTAAACAATGACAGTACCTTTTGTTATTACTCATGCTGCCAAAGGCCGGTGTGAGAAGGTTTCTGCTGAGGGGTTGCTTAATGGGGTCAAATGGCTCACTCCCTTTAGAATAAATGAAATGTGGAATCAACTCCACAGGATTAGGGTGAATAGGATTTGTTGGGATAAAAATTAGGTGTTTCCTGTAATACAGAAAATTAATTAATGTCGACTTGAACTCGTTAGCATGTACATAATAGCATAGTGTGCAGCTGAACGCTTCTTGGCACCATACTTATATAATATAATGTATTGCAAATAAATACTAATGGAATGCTTGTTTTGTTTTGTTTTCTGGGTGGCTAGGTGACAATGTCATGGAGGCAGAGAACCAGTTTGAGGAGGTGCTTAAGTCTGGCATTACCGGACCAAAAGATAAGTCTGAAACTACTGACAGAGAGGCAGCTATCCAAGACACCCTCAAGGGGGAGAAGTCGCTCGAAACCCTTGAAGTAGCAGGTAAGATGTTCTCATGACCTGTGGTGTCCGCCATCCCACAGCTTGCCTGTAAAGTCTAGCTGCCTGTCTATCTATTATACATAATCAACAGTAGTGGCAGTATTTCATTATTAGCTCAGCTGGCCAGAATGGCGACCATGCGTGTCTATCTACTCATATATAATCAACACAGACCTAAAAATTTGGCGTAACCAAACCAATAGTTCCCGTGTTGGTTACGCAAAATTACAAAGTGAAGACTGAAAATTAGGTTACAGGAAAATTTATTGTCAAGTAGAAAAATATTCAAACTCGTGTTCAGTGTAGATCATAGGCTAACAAGGCATATAATAACCTGGACAATCATTTTGCGGTATATATTAGTCTCTGAAAGTAAATATTAAGAAGACGACAAATGGGTTTAAGCAAATGACTGGCACCTATCTGAACTATTGGTTACGTGAAAGGAATACCTGTAACCTATTTGACTGGCATCTATCGAGTTCCTGATTCTAGGTCCTATTCAAGCCATATCTAGGCGGGTTTATATTTCAATCCATTATTGGAAACTTCCCCAGTTTTACACTGGTACCCATTTTGACTACTGGGTGGAGAGAGGCGACGACAAGTGAAGCCTATGGATCCACTGATTGCTCGTCCATCGCCTGACAGTCAAGCGGGATTTGAACCCCGTCTGGCTGATTACCAGTCAATTACCCTAATTGGCCAATTATCTCCTCAAGAACCACACGGCTGATTTCAATTATATTTGGCAGGAAGCATCCTTAGGGCATAGAGATTCCATTTTGTTCAAACGAAGCCGATCATCCAATTTGGCTAGTGGCCATCTTGGATTTCGGGTGATTTTTTAGAAATGTGTTTAAAACTCTTCCAAAACCGTTTGAGGGATCAATTCAGACCTCATGAAATATAATCTAGGCTAAGAGCTGACTCAAGTTTGTTCAAGGGAACTTGATTAACTAAATGGTTCAGCGGCCATCTTGGATGACCTTATTTTCGCAAAAATGATTTCTTCCCCAGAACCGCTGTAGCGATCAGGCAGAAATTTGTGATATATGATTAGGGACTAAGGGCTATTAAATTTTGTTCAATAGAAGTTGATCCGTCAAATAAACTGGCCACTGTGGGCCTATCGTGTTTTGGCGGCCATATTGGATTTTGTTATTTGATTGATTTCGAGGCCGAAATTGGTTTTATATAGTTTTTTTGTGTATTGTGATTTCAAATTTGCCATTTTCGAGACTGTCGAATGAACGGTTTAGCGGCCATCTTTACTTGAGAATGCTGGGGTTGATGGTTTCTCTGGAACCAGTCATTCCACAGGCGGCCTTGGCAGTTATTTCGCATGACACAGTGGACCCAGGGGACAGGTTCCCTGGAAGAATGCGAAGATAATGGTGTACGTCTCTCCGATTCCAGATCCAAGTGCTATCGCAACAGATCGCTAGCTATCAGTTGGGAGGAATGTATGCATACGCATTCCGACCAGCAATCCTGATTCCAAATGTCCTTCAGAAAGTCGGGCAGGAGGGACTGCCAAGTGCTTCTGATTGGCTCAAATTGGCCAAGCCGATCATGGTACACGGATCTGCTGCGATCCGGTTCCTCTGCCTATCATGGACAATATTATTTTCCAAGGCAAATCCCTTCACAACAACCCGTCAATGTTCCAATTGACTGCATGGATGTTGTCGAGGAATCTAAAATGAAGGACTTTTTGAGCAAGCAGCCATGTTTATGGCAAAAGCCAGAAGGGGTTCAACCTCCAGAGCATATAACTATAAAATCAATAAATTTGCAGAATGGTGCTCAAACAGAGATGTTAATCCAATGGATGCATCTATTCAGGTAGTAACCGATTTCCTGTCACCTCTATGATGCCTATAACCTCAAGCCTAACTCTATTGCTGGCTACAAGTTAGCTTTAATGTCAA
>CM067360.1:17365704-17479838 GCA_034401795.1 Chaetoderma sp. LZ-2023a | reverse complement strand
GCATGACACGTGTGTTTAAAATATAAATATATAAATATATATATATAATATATAAATTATATAAATATATATATATATATATATATATATATATATATATATATATATATATATATAATATATAAATATATATATATATATATATATATAAATATATTAATATATATATATATATATATATATATAATATTATATATATATATATATATATATATATATATATATATTTATATATATATATATATATATATATATATATATATATATATATATATATATATATATATATATATATTTATATATTTATATATATATATTTATATATTTATATTTTTATTTATATATTTATATATTAATTATATATTTATATATATATTTATATATATATATTTATATATTTATATATATATATTTATATATTTATATTTTTTATTTATATATTTATATATTAATTATATAATTTATATATATATTTATAGATATATATTTATATTTATATATATATATATATTTATATATTTATAATTTTATTTATATATTTATATATTAATATATATTTATATATATATTTATAGATATATATTTATATTTATATATAATATATATATTTATATATTTATATATTTATATATTTATATATATAATATATATATATATATATATATATATATATATATATATATATATATATACCTGTGCAAAAGTTAAGCACCAGCAAAAAACAATAGGAACGTAGAAACATGATGGTACAACTAGGCTGCCATTACTTTTTTGTCCCCCGCGTTAGCTGACATAATTCCAAGTACGAAATGCACATGCATGCATGACTTCATGCCGCTTGATGTCCGTGCGTGGCGGGAAACAGCACACGTGTTCAGTTATGTAAAAGTCCAGTTTGAGGTGTAGAACATTACATACAGATTTAGGCGACAAGATTAGGAATTTTTGTGTTCATGACCGTGGTTTATTTGTACAGAGAGAATTAGCTCTTGATTGTGAACCGCTATGGCAAGACGAAGGTTAAGTGATCGTGTGAAATGGCAAATCATAGGCATGCATACCACTGGTATGTCATGCAGAGAGATTGGCAGACAGCTGAACAGTAACCATACTGTAATCAGTCGTTTGATTGCAAAACATGGGCAAACTAACGAGGTGAAGGACAGGCCTAGATCTGGAAGACCGAAGAAGACTACTGCCCGTGATGATCGAGCCCTAGTACGCCTTGTTAGGAGATCTCCATTCACCAACAGCAGAGTGCTCAGCCAGCAATGGGAAACGCGCAATAGAGTGTCAATGTCTACCGTCAAAAGGAGACTGTATGCTGCTGGCATGAAAGCTAGGAGACCTGTCAGACGTCCTCTCCTCACTGCACACCACAAAGAGGAGCGTCTGAGGTGGTGCAACGAAAGAAGACACTGGAAACATGAGATCCTGGAGACGGGTTACACTGGTCCGATGAAAGTCGGTTTCCTGCTTCATGCCACAGATGGCCGAACTCGTGTATGGAGGTCCAGACGCACGGCGTACGACCCAACGTAACATCATGGAAGAAGTTCCATTTGGTGGAGGTTCCGTTATGATATGGGGGGTGCATCTCATTTGATTGTAAGCTTGATCTGTTGACTGTACCTGGAACACTAAATGGACAAAGATATCAAGATTCCATACTGGATAGAGTTGTGGTCCCTCATTTTGTAAATCATGCACCTGGAACCCAACCCTATATTCATGGATGACAACGCCCGACCACATCGTGCTAGAGCTGTGCATGAATACCTCCGCCAGAATTGCCATCGAAACCCTACCATGGCCAGCAAGGAGCCCTGACATGAACCCTATTGAGCATATCTGGGACATTCTGGGAAACATGGTGAGAAGGAGGGATCCTCCTGTGCAGAACCTACAGGAATTAACAGACACACTCCATCTTGAATGGCAACGAATACCACAATGGCGTATCAGTCGGTTGGTGACCAGCATGAGACGTCGTGTCCCAGGCCGTCATCCAGGCACAAGGTGGATATACCCAGTATTAATAATGACAGTCTCAAACTCGTGCACAGATGTTAAACTTCGTTTTCAGACACCATTAATGACAATCTAGCCACGTGTGTCAACTGTAGGGCAATAGTTTGTCAGTTGTGTCAACGTAACCATATTCAGGCCTCGTTTTCAAGTTCAAACAAAAACATACAGTGTTTCCCCACAATCATAATCAGCATTCCTCTTGTTGCATTATTACCTCTTGCACTAAGATGGATGGGTACCATAAATGTTTATGCTATTGCTTTCTTCATAGCACATGAATATACCCTCGCATGCGCGTAAAAATATGGTGGTGCTTAACTTTTTGCACAGGTGTATATATATATATATATATATATATATATATATATATATATATATATATATATATATATATATATATATATATATATATATATATATATTTATATATTTATATATATATATTTATATATTTATATTTTTATTTATATATTTATATATTAATTATATATTTATATATATATTTATAGATATATATTTATATTTATATATATATATATATATTTATATATTTATATATTTATATATTTATATATATATATATATAAATATATAAATATATAAATATATAAATATATAAATATGTATAAATATAAATATATATCTATAAATATATAATTAATATATAAATATATAAATAAAAATATAAATATATAAATATATATATATAAATATATAAATATATAAATATATATATATATATATATATATATATATATATATATATATATTATATATATATATATATATATTATATATATAAATATATATATATATATATATATATATATATATATAAATATATTAATATATATATTATATATATATATATATATATATATATATATATATATATATATATATATATATATATATATATATATATTTATATATATATATATATATATATATATATATATATATATATATATATATATATATTTATATATTTATATATATATATTTATATATTTATATTTTTATTTATATATTTATATATTAATTATATATTTATATATATATTTATATATATATATTTATATATTTATATATATATATTTATATATTTATATTTTTATTTATATATTTATATATTAATTATATATTTATATATATATTTTATAGATATATATTTATATTTATATATATATATATTTATATATTTATAATTTTATTTATATATTTATATATTAATTATATATTTATATATATATTTATAGATATATATTTATATTTATATATATATATATATATTTATATATTTATATATTTATATATTTATATATATATATATATATATATATATATATATATATATATATATATATATATATATATATATATATATATATATACCTGTGCAAAAGTTAAGCACCAGCAAAAAACAATAGAACGTAAGAAACATGATGGTACAAACTAGGCTGCCATACTTTTTTGTCCCCGCGTTAGCTGACATAATTCCAAGTACGAAATGCACATGCATGCATGACTTCATGCCGCTTGATGTCCGTGCGTGGCGGGGGAAACAGCACACGTGTTCAGTTATGTAAAAGTCCAGTTTGAGGTGTAGAACATTACATACAGATTTAGGCGACAAGATTAGGAATTTTGTGTTCATGACCGTGGTTTTATTTGTACAGAGAGAATTAGCTCTTGATTGTGAACCGCTATGGCAAGACGAAGGTTAAGTGATCGTGTGAAATGGCAAATCATAGGCATGCATACCACTGGTATGTCATGCAGAGAGATTGGCAGACAGCTGAACAGTAACCATACTGTAATCAGTCGTTTGATTGCAAAACATGGGCAAACTAACGAGGTGAAGGACAGGCCTAGATCTGGAAGACCGAAGAAGACTACTGCCCCGTGATGATCGAGCCCTAGTACGCCTTGTTAGGAGATCTCCATTCACCAACAGCAGAGGTGCTCAGCCAGCAATGGGAAACGCGCAATAGAGTGTCAATGTCTACCGTCAAAAGGAGACTGTATGCTGCTGGCATGAAAGCTAGGAGACCTGTCAGACGTCCTCTCCTCACTGCACACCACAAAGAGGAGCGTCTGAGGTGGTTGCAACGAAAGAAGACACTGGAACATGAGATCCTGGAGACGGGTACACTGGTCCGATGAAAGTCGGTTCCTGCTTCATGCCACAGATGGCCGAACTCGTGTATGGAGGGTCCAGACGCACGGCGTACGACCAACGTAACATCATGGAAGAAGTTCCATTTGGTGGAGGTTCCGTTATGATATGGGGGGTGCATCTCATTTGATTGTAAGCTTGATCTGTTGACTGTACCTGGAACACTAAATGGACAAAGATATCAAGATTCCATACTGGATAGAGTTGTGGTCCCTCATTTTGTAAATCATGCACCTGGAACCCACCCTATATTCATGGATGACAACGCCCGACCACATCGTGCTAGAGCTGTGCATGAATACCTCCGCCAGAATGCCATCGAAACCCTACCATGGCCAGCAAGGAGCCCTGACATGAACCCTATTGAGCATATCTGGGACATTCTGGGAAACATGGTGAGAAGGAGGGATCCTCCTGTGCAGAACCTACAGGAATTAACAGACACACTCCATCTTGAATGGCAACGAATACCACAATGGCATATCAGTCGGTTGGTGACCAGCATGAGACGTCGTGTCCAGGCCGTCATCCAGGCACAAGGTGGATATACCCAGTATTAATAATGACAGTCTCAAACTCGTGCACAGATGTTAAACTTCGTTTTCAGACACCATTAATGGACAATCTAGCCATGTGTGTCAACTGTAGGGCAATAGTTGTCAGTTGTGTCAACGTAACCATATTCAGGCCTCGTTTTCAAGTTCAAACAAAAACATACAGTGTTTTCCCCACCATCATAATCAGCATTCCTCTAGTTGCATTATTACCTCTTGCACTAAGATGGATGGGTACATAAATGTTTATGCTATTGCTTTCTTCGTAGCACATGAATACACCCTCGCATGTGAGTAAAAATAGGGTGGTGCTTAACTTTTGCACAGGTGTATATATGACTGGGAAACTGTTCATGACTCGCTGAATTTTATATCGCTAACAGGAGAGCGAGTTCTAATGAATGTTCCTAATGATACACTAGCTATATAATTGCCCAGCGATGATGGGCCTATAGATTGAAAGAGTACCCGTACCTGCTGTTGCTTCTGTTTAAGGAAAGTTCTGTATAAAACTGTAGTACTGTTCATGACACTGGACCCAAGATCCGCAAGTCATCCATACCTGTGTATAGGGCCGGCACAGAAATTATATACAAGTTGAGATGATGGCTGTTGACATCCCAATTTTTGGGCAAATGTGCGACAGGCACTAGCAAAAAGCCAGCTACAGAATGCTTGACGAGGCGGTTTAACAAACACACACATACTGTATAACGTCACCTGTCTGGATCACACGGATTTGATACTGCACGTATTAGGATAATAATGAATGCGATCAATATAGATCACATACATAATACAATAATGAAATCCATATAGACTATAATACAATTACATTACTTAGCTATGCTTTAACTGAACCCTAGATGAAAAATGTATAACCAACATCATTTATAACTGTAGAATGAAATGGCTTAAATGGCAAGGAGCAATGAAGTGATAAATTAACCCTTTAACACTGATATCAGCCAAAAACGGCTTCTGCAGTGGTCTTGAAAAATGTCCATTTGCAGACTAAGAAGACTTTTTGAAAATTTACCACTGGATTGACTGGCTCGATAACCGAGCCAGTCATTCCAGTGATAAATTTTCAAAACAGTCTTCTCTTGGTCTGCATATGGATATTTTCTATGAGAAAATTGAAATTTTCTTGAACAAATTTGAATGTTAAAGTATTGATTCAAGTGCTTAAAAATGTCTATGAAAGCATGTAGTATTTGTAATGGACTTAAGCGCAAGCACAAAGCCCTTTTTGGACTAAAGGCGTAAGCGCATTTCCAAGCCCTTTAAGCGTAGTCAAGCATTAAGCCCAAAGATCTTATATATACCTCTTGATGGATTGATGTTTTATAGATTAGCTCAATGTGGTACAACAATGTAACTTGTTAGGTGTAAGCAGTAATCACAGTAGGACAATGCAAGTAATTCTGCCATGCTTTGAACAATATTAATAGCATCATACATGATGTATAATTCTACCATGTAATATACATAGCACATTGAGACATAGAAGGATACATGCTAATCATATTAGGTAATCTGAAGAATTAATGTAGCTATACATATGCATTAGAGCAATAATACAGTAGATTACATGGAGCATAAACACGGTTCATACGCATGTTTCTAAAAACAACTAAATAAATACAGCTCTTGAAATTTGCATCAATTGAATATTTGTAGCATATTATTATGTTATGCAGTTAAAGTATTTTATTAAAATTTTTGGAAATAATAGACCTTTCCACTTTATCCACCCGTCATATGACGTAATAATCAACTACGTGATGTGTAGAATGACATCATAATGAATGGCATCATTATGACATCATGAATTACGTAGATAAGCATGTTACGAATGCATATTTGAAGACTGACTATGCATTGTTGTACGAATTGCCTGTCTTTACTATTTAATAAATATCCTGTTGAATTTTTTAAACTGATTTGACTGGGCGCTGTTGCTGCCATAGGCGAAGTGTCGGTGGAGCCTAGCTAAGGGTGGGCGGGGCATAGCTAAAACTGAAAGGTCCATTCCTATATTGGCTGGGATGAACAAAATGAGTGTAGAATTTACAAGTACAATATAATCCTATAACAGCAAAGATATGTACCTCGTAATGACATAAAATTATCCAAATAAAATTACACTAGATTACTAGATGATCAAACAAAATGAACATTTAGGCAGTAGAATATAAAATGTCTGCTTGTACATATTTAACACATATTATTATAGGGTAGACAAACATGCGTATATGTTAAGTAAAATATAGTAATGTGCAGGAACAATAAAATCAATATTTAAAATTATGAGAATATATAACTAATTAATAATATAATTACATATAAATATCCAATTTCCATCATTTTCTTCAGTCATACATATAAAATGACAACTCGGTTATAAAATGAACCAACGTATATGTTTACATTGGCTGTATTCGACTGGCTAAAAAGTTAGAGTATATAGGCTCCATAGAGTACATTTTTTATTCGACTAGTATTTCCCGGGAAAAATGGAGCACGAAACATGCTAAAGCCAAAACGTGTGGCATGTTTCATGAAGTATGTCACGTGATGCAAAATATGAAAATCTGTAACTTAGGAGCTGAATTCTACTATTAGTCAGCATTCACTATGTCTGAAAACAGCGCCAAAAGGTGGATTTTATTTTCAAGATAGTAAAATTTAGGCGATTTGTGAACCTTCCATAATGCTAGGGTTTTTTCAATTGAGTGGTACGTTTGCGTAGAGAACATTTTGGCAACTGCATGAGATAATTTACTCTACGGAAAAGTGCCAGTCAAATAGAGCCATTATGTATTGTTTTTATGCTATATAACTGCAAGTAACATTAAAGTCAGATATCCAACAATACATTCAAATAAACTTAAGTATGAGTTTGACATTTTAACTCTTATGAGCTTCCGATAGTCATTTCAAGGCACCACAATAACTGTGGTTCATTTTGAAAATATTGTTTCGAAAGCAACTTTTATTAACAACATTCAAGATGAAACACTATTCTTTAATGCTTAATGACCCTTTCCAGTTATAGCTATGCCCCATCCATCACTAGCTAAGCTCCACCCATGCAATGCTCATGTTGGGATCGATCGATCACTGAATCCCTGACTATACATCTAAGTCGTTGACTATTTTGAAACTAATTTGACTAGGTGCTGTTGCGGCCTAAGGATACGACACTGCCCAGTTAAATTAGTTTCTAAATATTCAATAGAATGTTTAACTCTTAATAGACCGACACATTGTACGAATTGTATGTCTTTACCATTTAATAGACTGACTAGATCGAGTCATTCATGACATAATGATTATGTCATCCTAAACGTTACATAGTTGATTATGATATCATATGATTGACTGAGGAAATGGATTCATGAATTCCTCAAAGCTCTTGTAAAATTGAATGTGTGTAGGCTAAGGCTGTTTAAAGTCTGTTTTGTGTTCATACCTTCCTAATATTTCTGCCAATATAAAGGAACACTGACATCATATAATATCCTGCAATGACACGAATAGCATCACAGACTTTAACCGTATAACTAACCATTTAATTATTACATCCCAGAAATAAAATTTTCATTAAGTTTGGAAGATTATGTGGGGTATTTTGAAACAAATTTGAATGCCAGCTGTAGGCAACAACAGGTTCCAGTCAAACTGGATTCAAAATATTCAAAACTTTCTTGAAATTATTTAAATCTATTTTAACGGTTATATCAGAATCGGTATTGGTGTGGCATACATGCTTTGATATCGGCTCTCTCCAATACAATCCATTTTATAGGTAACAGCATTGCTGAAACACTTACATGGCATATCATAACAGTAAAAAATCCGGGACAATGTCGCTATCCGTACCTTTAGTTGGATTCACAGGTCAAATAAACACTTTACCGCAAGAGACATACAAGCTGCATTTTGTCAAGGTTTCACTATCAAGAATCTATTGAATCCGTAAATATGCACATTTTGTTGTTTAATTGGTGTTTAGAAATTAAGACGGCTAGGTTTTAAGTGTTAACCCTTTCATGACAAAACCTAGTCTCTTCAGATGTCTTGAGGAATGTCCATTTGCAGAACAAAACTATTTTTGAATATTTACCACTAGAATGACTGGCTCGGTAACCGAGCCAGCCATTCCAGTGGTAAAATTTTAAAAATAGTCTTCACTTGGCCTGCACAAATGGACATTCTATAAGGAAATATATTGATTTTCTTGACAAATTTGATCATTAAATGGTGAAATGTTTAACAACTATGGATTTTTCTCTCTCTTTCTCGAGTCTTCTAAAAGATTTCACAGGGAAGGCTGTTAAATAGTTTGAAACTAGTTCAACTGAAACATGCTGTAGCAACAGCTAACAGTCAAACTAGTTTCAAAATATTCAATAGCACATTTCTTATATCAAAGAATGTGCAACTTCTGGTGAAAGGTTGAGCAAGTTAAACTACTCGGGATAAATATATGATGGATTCTAATTTTGTATAAGACGCAACACAATACATGTAATTCAAGCATTGGAACACTATCATGCCTAGTAAAACATATAGGGGTTGAAATTAACACTTGCCCAAGGCCAGTAGAAATTGACCAGGGCCAGTAGAAATTGACAAGGGCCAGTAGAAATTGACCAGGGCCAGTAGAAATTGACAAGGGCCAGTAGAAATTGACAAGGGCCAGTAGAAATTGACCAAGACCAGAAGAAATTGACCAGGGCCAGTAGAAATTGACCAGGGCCAGTAGAAATTGACCAGAGCCAGTACAGCTTGTGACTGAGTAACAATGGCTGCCTCAGCCAAACTTACCACTGGAATAACTGGCTCGATAATCGAGTCCATCATTCCAACACAACTTTAAGATGAAAAAAACCCCGGCGGCCTGACTGCTCTAAAGCCACCAATACTAGCGGTCCCAGAACCGCTAGCAGCTGCCCATTGTCTAGGAAATCTCAGCCAATCAGAATTGAGATCTCCATTAACATCATTTCAACCAATCAAATGCGTCAATAGGGCCGCACGGCTCCCCCAAAAAGTATAAAAGGAGCCCTGCATTGACGGCTCAGGCTATTCAGACTTTGACTACCACACGTTGCGGACATCAGGCTTTAACCAACCTTCAAGACACATCATCGCCTACGTATTAATTTAAGGCATCATTCCAGTGGTAAATTATTTTAAAATAGTCTTCTCATGGTTGAGAAATTGACATTTTCTGTGAGAAGATATAAATTTTCTGGGCTTTAATTACAGCAGTTTGACACTCTCTTTGGTTACTATACAAGCTAAAACGAATTAACATATTTAAATAAATAATTAGTAGGCAAGTAAAAATATAGTGATCACATAAACACTCATAGGTCAATATTTTAATAATAATGTTTTGACAGAATCAGGATGTGATCAATTAATTATTATTAATTAACCATTTAACCATCAAATTTGTTAAAGAAATTTCAATTTTCTCATCAAATGTCCATTTACAGACCAAGAGAAGACTATTTTTGAAAATTTACCACTGGAATGACTGGCTCGGTTATCGAGCCAGTCATTCCAGTGGTAAATTTTGAAAAATAGTCTTCTCTTGGTCTGCAAATGGGAATTTCGCAAGCCCACTGCAGAAGCCATTTTCGGCTGATATGAGCGTTAAAGGGTCAAATTAATATGAAGATTCGGCTGCACATATGCCTTAGCAACAGCATACAGTCAAAATTGTTTTCGATATGATCGATATATTAAATTCAGTAATATAACAATTTACACTCGAGTAATAAACAACAAGATTACACATTCATTCTTCAAAATGCTTCAAATTATCTGCCAAGAAAGTTAAAACAATCTGTCCAGATTTGCTCCATACTGTTTTGTGGATGATTGTGTGTGCTTTGAATGTTATATTCTCCAATACGTTATGGGATGCTAGTGGTCTTTTTAGCACCAAGTTCTGATGTTCCGTGTGCATTTGTGGACACACAACATGATGTTTGTGCATGTAGACACGACTGGATGGTTGAGTATCTGAACAATTCGGTCTTCAGCCAACATTCCACAATTCATTGCGCCCACAACACTAACGTTAACCGGAACACTGTTCTTGGTGCAGGTTCTGGTTCAACTGTAGTAAACGCGACGCACAGTGGGATGTTGGATGGAGACAGAATAGATACGGAAATTAACTATGTTTAACAACACACATTTGCTTGCATTTGTTGGAATGCAAAGGGAAAACAGGTCAACAACAGCGAGTATGGCTTGTGATGGTGGAATTAATGAGAAGGCCAACAACTTAGCAACAAGGCCTTTTGCTCGCTTGTCCCATCAGCCATTTACTTGTGCCAGTGAAAATCGATATGAAACTATAAGATGGATTGGCATGAAATTTGTCTCTATGTCTACCAAAGTCTTTT
The DNA here is from genome assembly GCA_034401795.1 of Chaetoderma sp. LZ-2023a. NCBI lineage: Eukaryota > Metazoa > Mollusca > Caudofoveata > Chaetodermatida > Chaetodermatidae > Chaetoderma > Chaetoderma sp. LZ-2023a. Next base: position 17,468,640 of record CM067360.1, on the reverse strand, counting down.
ACTTGTGCTTTCAAGAATAGACAAGAAAAGCTAGGTGGATAACTTGTACAACTTTAACCCTTTAATGGTCAAATTTTCTCAAGAATTTCAAAATATTTGCTTATTAAATATCCATTTGCAGGCCATAAGGACTATTTTTTTAAATTTACCACTGGAATGATTGGCTCGGTTATCGAGGCAGTCATTCCAGTGGTAAATTTTCAAAAATTATCTAAGACCACTACAGAGGCCAGTTTTGGTCACTATGACAATTAAAGGGTTAAACAACTAAACAGCCTGATGAGAGAACGTCGCCTTGCGTTCATCAGTTCAGACTTCAACAGTATAAAGTTAAAACCGTATATTTTTCCACCTTTTATTACAAGCGCACTATAAGACTCTCTGTCAAGACACTCATAGTGCGCGTGTAGTAATAGGGGGAAGAGTATAAGGTTTTTACTCACTACGCTGTTGGGTAGCCCAGCATAGACCCAACAGTGTAAGATGATTTGAAAAATGTGCAAGGGCACTGTAACCTTTCCACTTTATGTAATTTTAAGATGTTAAGCACTGGGACTAGCCTTGCGCTTCAAGGGAAGTGCAAATTCAAGCACTTTTAGCAGTCTGATTGCTACAAGCCACCAGGCAATATTTTTAATGGGCAATGACTCTGGACCTGCTGAATATTTTTAATACAGAGTTTGACTGAAAGTTGTTCGTAGCTTAGCAAATTCGTTATTCATAGCGATTTCCTACTAATGCTTACTTTTGACAGATTCACCAATTTCCTTAGAATGTACACTACAATACATAGTTATTGGCATATGTCATTGAGCTTACACTACAATACATGGTTATTGACATAAGTCATTGAACTTAGACTACAATACATACCTATTGGCATATGTCATTGAGCCTAGACTACAATACATAGTTATTGGCATATGTTATTGAGCTTACACTACAATATATACCTATTGGCATATGTCATTGAGCTTAGACTACACTACATAGTTATTGGCATATGTCATTGAGCTTAGACTACAATACATAGTTATTGGCATGTGTCATTGAGCATAGAGTACAATACATAGTTATTGGCATATGCCATTGAACTTACACTACAATACATCTATTGACATATGTCATTGAGCTTTGAGTACAATTCATAGTTATTGGCATATGCCATTGAGCTTTGAGTACAATACATAGTTATTGGCATGTGTCATCGAGCTTAGACTACAATACATAGTTATTGGCATGTCATTGAGCTTAGACTACAATACATAGTCATTGGCATATGTCATTGAGCTTACACTACAATACATAGTTATTGGCATATGCCATTGAGCTTAGAGTACAATACATAGTTATTGGCATGTGTCATCGAGCTTAGACTACAATACATAGTTATTGGCATGTGTCATTAAGCTTACACTATAATACATAGTTATTGGCATATGCCATTGAGCTTAGAGTACAATACATAGTTATTGGCATGTGTCATTAAGCTTACACTACAATACATAGTTATTGGCATATGCCATTTAGTTTAGAGTACAATACATAGTTATTGGCATATGTCATTGAGCTTAGACTACAATACATAGTTATTGGGATGTGCCATTGAGCTTAGACTACAATACATAGTTATTGGCATATGTCATTGAGCTTAGACTACAATACATGGTTATTGGCATGTGTCATTAAGCTTACACTACAATACATAGTTATTGGCATATGCCATTGAGCTTAGAGTACAATACATAGTTATTGACATATGCCATTGAGCTTAGAGTACAATACATAGTTATTGGCATGTGTCATCGAGCTTAGACTACAATACATAGTTATTGGCATGTCATTGAGCTTAGACTACAATACATAGTCATTGGCATATGCCATTGAGCTTAGAGTACAATACATAGTTATTGGCATGTCATTGAGCTTAGACTACAATACATAGTCATTGGCATGTGTCATTAAGCTTAGACTACAATACATAGTTATTGGCATGTCATTGAGCTTAGACTACAATACATAGTCATTGGCATGTGTCATTGAGCTTAGACTACAATACATAGTTATTGGCATATGCCATTGAGCTTACAATACAATACTTAATTATTGGCATATGTCATTGAGCTTGTTTTTCATGAGAAGTGGTGTTGAAAACAATCTTGCTGTAAGCTGTGGCTGTATAAAGACAGCAACAGCCTCGAGCAAGAGCTTTCATAATGTCAATGGCTTTATACTTGCCCTAATCTACGCTTATGGGACGAGGATACCTAAACCGAATGATACATACTTATGGTTCTGTAATGCATGGCTATTGTATTCATTCTGTTTAAATATTGACGCCCCATAAACATGCCTGCTTGCCTGGCTGCCTGTTGGGATATTTATCTAACAAATCCTGATCCCATTGGGCTGAAATTTTAACACAACAATGGAGCTTACCATAAAATAAGATTTCTAGTCTTTGTACCTGATCGGAAAAAAGGACCATGGGCCGCGATTGGATAAAATTATGGATTTTTGTTATCGAATTCTTGGAGGACAAATATTGCTCAATTATGTTAACCAATTTCTTTCAATCTATTAAACAGCTTGCCTGTATAGTTGTTTACTTTGATATCTTGAATTCGGCGCACAATTAACCAAATGATGTGACCATACACTAAGATTCCACAACTTTGCGAAGATCTTTTCGGATTTTTCGGATCACATCCAAAGTCTGGATCTTAGTGTATGGTCATATCATTTTGTTAATTGTGCGCCGAATTCGCGATAACAAAAAAACCCCTGACTATATACAAGCAAGCTTTTTAATAGATTGAAAGAAAGATTTCTTTGAGGACAAATATTGCTTGATTATGTTAAACAAAGATTGCATATTTATTTTATATCAGAGCTGGGATTGCGTGTATGATGATGTACAGGCATGATACACAGGTGTTCACAATCGGAAGATGATCGTCATCCACTGGAAGGAGAGTACCAGGTATAGGCTGGAATCTTTCCTCACTAACTGACAGGTCTCATGATGATAGCCAAAGATATATCTGTCAATGAAATAAACAAAAGATTTTATGTGAATTTGTATAATACCTCGATTACATTAAATCGTTTAACCCAAAAACTGGGTATGGAAAATGATCTGAAATGCAAAACATTTTATGTTGAATATATTATAGCTAGTTTGACTTGAAGCCATAAGGTTGTGTCAAATTTTCAACATATGGAATTTTTTTCAACAGAGTATCTTGTTAACAAGATACAGGATACCAGGGTCGACAGGGTTTTCAACGTGTCCGTGAGTATCTTGTCAACAGGATACCAGGGCCGTCAGGGTTTTCAAGGTGTCAGGGAGTATCTTGGCAATAAGATACCAGGGTCGACAGGGTTTTCAACGTGTCAGCTGAGACATGACAAACAAGCTACGTTATAAACATTCAACAGGAGTCAATAGAAGGCATGGACTACTGCCTTGTTATGACATAGGCGTGGTCAGAAGTCACTTAGATATCTTATAGATGGTATAGTAAAGAATTGTCTTTATTCTGTATCACACATTTTATACAAATAGTAAAGTACTTGTTCTACACAGAAATTTGAATGTGTCATTTGTCCAATACATATATGATGGCATTTATGGATTGTATTTCTAACAAAAGCTTTCCATGTAGAACATGTATTTTTTTTATTTGTATAGAATGTGTGATCCAGAATGAAGACAATTCTTTACTATACCATCTATAAGATATCTAAGGGATATCTGAGCAAACCCACCCATGTCATAAGAGGGCAATAGTCCATGCTGCCTTCCATTGCCCCTGAAGCAAACACCCATTATTAAAACTGACCTAATTAATGGATTTGATGGGAAATCTCAAATGCTTCAAATGACAACACAATTCAAAGATGCCCCTTGTTCAGTGACATTGCATTAAATACAACACTGAATACAGTTGTCATTTATGTAATGTAAATGGCACTATTTTACAAAATAATTGATGCGTTCAATTCCTGATTTATTGCTCTTATGTTTTTGTGCAAGTGAATAAATATATTATCCACTATGAGTGTTTAATCCTTTCACCAATGAACTCCAAGGTAATACAGGTAAGCTGCTGATTATTTTGAAACTAATTTGACAAGAACCTGTTGCTACCATAGGCAGCAAATCATCACAGTCAAATTAGTTTTAATGGTGAAATTTTGTCAAGAAAATCAAAATATCTGCTTAATCAATGTCTATTTGCAGGCCAAGAGGACTATTCTTGAATATTTATCACTGGAATGACTGGCTCGTTTATCGAGCCAGGCATTCCAGTGATAAATTTTCAAAAATAGTCTTCTTGGCCTGCAAATGCACATCCCCTCAAGACCACTCCAGAGGCCGGCTTTCGCTGGCTTGACCATTAAAGGGTCAAATTGACAACTCAGAATCAGCCCTTATATATCTGCCCTTTCACGGTATATGCAGCGGGCTTGAGGAATGTCAATTTGCAGGCCAAGAGACAAGTACATTTGAAAATTTACCATTGGAATGACTGGCTCAATAAGTAGTCCAGTCATTCCAGCGGTTAGTTTTCAAAAATAGTCTTTACATGGTCAGCAAATAGGCACTGACTGAACCAAGGAATATGCATGAATCAAGTCAAACCGGTTAAACGCATACTTTCTTCCCCGAAAAGGAATTTTGAAGATATAAAAATTTTTACAAATAATTGTATACTGAGAAGGCTAAAAAACTTGATTTACGACTAAAACTGGTGAATTCAACTCCTGAAAACAGCATATTGAATGTGCACTCACATTGGTTAATAAGTTAGTACGTCTCAGAGCTCTCTTGTGCTTCACGACAATAAGGTAGTAAGTCTCGAAGCTCTCTTGCGCTTCACGATAATAAGGTAGTAAGTCTCGGAGCTCTCTTGCGCTTCACGATAATAAGGTATTAAGTCTCGGAGCTCTCTTGCACTTCACAATAATAAGGTAGTAAGTCTCGGAGCTCTCTTGCGCTTCACGATAATAAGGTAGTAAGTCTTGGAGCTCTCTTGCGCTTCACGATAATAAGGTAGTAAGTCTCGGAGCTCTCTTGCACTTCATGATAATAAGGTAGTAAGTCTCGGAGCTTACTTGCGCTTCACGATAATAAGGTAGTAAGTCTCTGAGCTCTCTTGTGCTTCACGATAATAAGGTAGTGAGTCTCGGAGCTCTCTTGCGCTTCATGATAATAAGGTAGTAAGTCTCGGAGCTCTCTTGCGCTTCACGATAAGGTAGTAAGTTTAGGAGCTCTCTTGCGCTTCATGATAATAAGGTAGTAAGTCTCGGAGCTCTCTTGCGCTTCACGATAATAAGGTAGTTAGTCTCGGAGCTCTCTTGCGCTTCACGATAATAAGGTAGTAAGTCTCAGAGCTCTCTTGCGCTTCACGATAATAAGGTAGTAAGTCTCAGAGCTCTCTTGCGCTTCATGATAATATCGTAATAAGTCTCGGATTTCTCTTGCGCTTCACGATAAGGTAGTAAGTCTCGGAGCTCTCTTGCGCTTCACGATAATAAGGTAGTAAGTTTCGGAGCTCTCTTGTGCTTCATGATAATAAGGTAGTAAGTCTCGGAGCTCTCTTGCGCTTCACGATAATAAGGTAGTAAGTCTCGGAGCTCTCTTGCGCTTCACAATAAGGTAGTAAGTTTAGGAGCTCTCTTGCGCTTCTTGATAATAAGGTAGTAAGTCTCGGAGCTCTCTTGCGCTTCACGATAATAAGGTAGTAAGTCTCGGAGCTCTCTTGCGCTTCACGATAATAAGGCAGAAAGTCTCAGAGCTCTCTTGCGCTTCATGATAATATCGTAATAAGTCTCGGATTTCTCTTGCGCTTCACGATAAGGTAGTAAGTCTCGGAGCTCTCTTGCGCTTCACGATAATAAGGTAGTAAGTGTCGGAGCTCTCTTGCGCTTCATGATAATAAGGTAGTAAGTCTCGGAGCTCTCTTGCGCTTCACGATAATAAGGTAGTAAGTCTCGGAGCTCTCTTGCGCTTCACGATAATAAGGTAGTAAGTCTCAGAGCTCTCTTGCGCTTCATGATAATATCGTAATAAGTCTTGGAGCTCTCTTGCGCTTCACGATAATAAGGCAGTAAGTCTCAGAGCTCTCTTGCGCTTCATGATAATATCGTAATAAGTCTCGGATTTCTCTTGTGCTTCACGATAAGGTAGTAAGTCTCGGAGCTCTCTTGCGCTTCACGATAATAAGGTAGTAAGTTTCGGAGCTCTCTTGCGCTTCATGATAATAAGGTAGTAAGTCTCGGAGCTCTCTTGCGCTTCACGATAATAAGGTAGTAAGTCTCGGAGCTCTCTTGCGCTTCACGATAATAAGGTAGTAAGTCTCAGAGCTCTCTTGCGCTTCATGATAATATTGTAATACGTCTTGGAGCTCTCTTGCGCTTCATGATAATCAATCACTCTAACATGGCTAATGTTGTCCAAACCATAAGTATCTAATGCAGTTGCCTGATGTGGCGCCTAATATACATGACCTCTTTGTATAGTATGGCTTGTAGACCCCTCCTCGGATTTGCTCTGTTTAAACCTTTAATGGTCAAATTGGGTCAAGAAAAAAATAAAATTGTTTATTGAGTGTTCAATTTGCAGGCAAACAGATTATTTTTTGGAAATTTACCACTAGAATGACTGGCTCAGTTATCGGGCCAGTCATTCCAGTGATAAATTTTCAAGACTTGTCTTCTCTTGGCCTGCTTATTGACATCCCTCAAGACGTGCTGCAGAGGCCATTTTTTAGTCGGCTTGACTATTAAAAGGTTAAAACAGTGCATACATAATGCCTGCCACAATAAAATAAGGGGAAATTGAGTGTTCCTATCAACTAATGAATTGAAGCTTGATGAAATTGATTTTTGAAAAAAGATAAATTATCACCTTCGAGATAAGAAATGTTAATCAGTAAAATAGTAACATTAGTAATAATAATAGTAATATTAGTAATAATAATAGTAATATCAATAATAACAGTAATATCAATAATAGTATCATCAATAGTAATAGTAATATCAGTAATAATATCAAGATCAGTAATAATAAATATACCATGACAGCAATGAGTATAACAATAACATAAGTGATATCAATTAATTGATGGAATATATTACTCTTGAATTTGCCAGTAAGCAATAGCACCAGCATTATGAAACAAGAGCCGCCTGGCGCCTGCATCACTCACTCGGAACATTAGCTAATGAGATTTTTGTTAAATAACGCTTTTATATAATTTGCCGTAGACCTAAAGAATTTGAAAGAACAGAGAAATTTGTTTAAAATCACAAATGGTAGCTGGAAAATAGTGCCAAAGTCAAGATAACTGCCAACCAAATAAACCAATCATCTTCATTTGAACAACTTGATTCATGAATCAGATTCAAGATGGCGACCCGACCGTTTCCAAAGTGGAATTTTGTAATCAGCATACACAAAAATGTTATATAAAACCAATTTTGTCTTCAAAAGCCATCAAATAAAAAAACCCAATATGGCTGTCAAACATGCTACATTTTGAGTGGTCCACTGCGTCCACTAACTCCCAAATTTCGGCCCGATCCGTTTAGTAGTTCTGGAGAAGCCATTTTCGTGAAAAATGTCATCCCAAATGTCCAACATCGATAGCCCAGCAGTTTTGGATTAGATTTTGAGACATTTCAAAAAATTGGCCAAAATCCAATATGGTCACTGGCCGATCGGCCTCCATTAAACACAGTTGGACCTATATGCCCTAAGGATGTTACCAGTCAATACAAGCGATTCAAGAATAATCATATTTCCTAAATTTTGTCGCAATGAGATGGCTGCCAAACCATTGGGCAACCAAATTGCCGCAAACAAACCTGTTCATGCATTTCTTGCCCTAGATGACCTTTCATGAGTTTTGACTTTTGAATCGATCCCCCAAGCAGTATCATAGATTTTTAAAGGTTTCTAAATATCGGACAAAATACAAGATGGTTACCTGACAAATTGGCTGATCAGCTTTGCTTTATTAGCATGGGAGTTTTTGGAAGAAAACTGATCCAAGATGGACGCCAAACTGTTTATCCGACAGTTTTGAAACTGACAAATTTTAAATCAGCAAATCCAAAAATCTATAAAACCAATTTCGGCTTCAAAATCCATCAAATAAAAAAATCCAACATGGCCCCCAAACATGCTACATTTTGATTTGTCCATGGTGGCAATGTTTGTTACGTATCAACTTCCCTTGAACTAGGCTTGCAATTATTCAATTTAATTGATAATCGCAATTATGAAAAAATAAATAATCGTGCACATTCAAATAATTGAATAATTGACAAATATTGAAATTAAAATTGCAAATATCTTTATATTGAACTTTTTGTATGGAAAATGCCAAACCAAGTGTATCGCGGACCAGCGTGTGCTCGATGTTATAAATCTTTTCTGTATGCCTACATTAAGATTAAGATTTTGAAATGTTTTGAAAATAATTTAACTAAGATTTGTTACTTTTATATACACGTAGCAATGAAAAAATTCATATCAATAAGATAATCTTTGTGAGTATTTTGAGATTAATTTTACTTAAAACTGTTGCTGCAACACAGAAACAGCAACATCTTTCAACACAATTACTTTAAAAACATCTAATGGCTTTCCTGCACAACAATGCTTCTAAATATCTCTAGTAAATTTTAATCTGCCTGCTTTAGTAAAATTGCTAAACCTTGAACTTGAGTCAATCATCATTGCATTGTCCTTTAACAGCACACTTACTTGAATTAATAAATGGTGTGTAGTGATGTTTAATATGGGGTTAGACTTGCTAACCATTAGCTTACAATGAAAAGGACTGTTGTTGTTCTTGTTGTTGTTAGCACACAAATTCAGTGTGTATGATTTGCTTTTAGTTGCTATTCAAGTTTTATGTTGTTTTAATCCATTTCATTTGAAATATTAATATTTAGTCCAAGTTTATTTTGAAAAACATCAATGCTTTATATATATATATATATATATATATATATATATATATATATATATATATATATATATATATATATATATATATATATATATATATATATATCAGTGTTAAAGTTCAGATAATAAACAAATATTATTCATCATGTTTCATATTCAGCTCATTTTACACACGGTTGATTCATATTTTGCTAATCAACTTAGTCAGCTTATAATGAGAACAGGATGAAATGCAACCTGGGTTTGTTCAATTCGAGTTTGATCTCAACCACATTTTCCCTGTATTCTGAGAAAGATGTTTTCAAATGAGTCCATTATGAAACATGCTGAATATTTTGAAAGCAATTCAACTAAACTCTTGCTTGCTTATGTAGCAACTACTTTCAGTCAAAATGTTGTTGATATAATCAGTAAGGAAATGATAGCTGTATTATAGCTACAGTCATCTAGATGTATATAGTGTGAATTAGATTACCTTCTATTCTTCTAACTTTCACAAGTTGTACTGCTAAGAAAAAAACCCCACAAAGTAACATTGTTTCTCAAATGTACACCAGTATGCCTTTTACTGCCTCTGTAAAAGTTAAATTTTTGACACAGGGTGGATATTTTTAAGTATCAAACCAATTTATTTGAAATCATCGCAATTATAAAAATTGCAAAATTGTGCAAGCCTACCGTGAACAAACTTTAATGACCCTTAGTGCCGAATCATATATCCCATATTTCGGCCTGATCCGTTCAGCAGATCTGGAGAAGTCGTTTTCGAGAAAGCTAGGTCATCCAGGATGGCCATTAAACCATTTGGCCAATTAAGTTTCCTGAAACAAAGTTGGTTCAGCTCTTGCCCTAAAAATAGGACAAAATCCAAGAAGGCTGCGACCAAATTGGCTGATCGGCTTCATTTGCACAAATTTGGAGATCTATTTCCTAAGGATGCGTCTAAATATAATATTTCTTGCCACCTTACAATTATTATTACAGCATTACATCCATCAATATGTAATATGATAGCCTCCGATTTAAGCCTACTAACTCAACTTATCATTGACTGTACTGTGGCAGTACTTACATTTAAAACTTGCCATCATAGTTACCTATATACAGGGGAAAATGTTTGTGCATGTGAATCTTTTCAGCCCAGTTGGCATTAGGGAACTTTTACGTGTGGGAATATTTTCATTTCAGTAGAATCTCAAAATTGTAGCATTTCAACTGGGTTTCACAACCCTTATTGTGTCAGTACACCTCGTATCTGGAAAATTTCTGCCAAGCAGATTTTCCAACTCATTTGAATCTCTCCTTCCCCTTCAGGATTTAGCTTTCATACAGCTGAGCCAGTCTTCAAGCCATAACATAATATTTGTAATTGTAGTTAAGTTAGTTTTTTATATTGTTATAGTAATTAGTAGTTAGGTGAATTTTTATTTTATTACTTATTACAACCATACTTATTCACATTGAAAAGTTAAAACTCAAAAGTATAATTCAATTTGTCTTTATAAATAAGAGGGTAGCATTGAGTACTTATCTGAGTAATGGCCTAAACTCACCAAATTAAAACAACTCAACATTTAGAACAAGTACCCGGTAGAACAGTATCCAATTTACAGATTTACAGACCTCATACCTGACTCAGGAACTACTACAATATATTTTGACCCGCCGGACAGGAGGGAAGGAGGGGTGGAAGGGTGTGACAGAAATTAAATACCGGAAATCGGCTATTTGTAACCCTGAATTCTAATAGGGTAAGGGCAGTAAATTGTTTAAATTCAAATCTCTATGAGGTATATTTTAAGAAAAAGTCGAAAATCGATTCTGTAAAAAGGCTATTGAAACAAAAAACGCAAATTTAACACAATTTCATAGTACAAATTCTTGCCGTCTTACGACTGCCTAATGTATACCTAAATATTGTGCACACTTTAATAAACGGCATTTATTGCATCAAAAAGAATCCAGAATTTTACAGAAAATGGCGTTGTGTTGTTGTTCTGCTAAGGACGTGTTTAGGTTGTTACTCACGTTAATTGAGTAGCACGAAAACTTAAATATTCGTACTCATTAGGGTTCTCATATTACGTTTGTGGCTTTATGAATAAAAAATTCTCATACAACAGCGCTTTGGTGCTGGTAATGATAGGATACATAGGTTAAGGACATTTATCACATGCTTCGCGGTTCTCCTATATATAAGGTGAATGATTTATACGATGACTCGCAACCTACATAAATAGAAGCTGCGCTTCGAGTTTATACTCAAGTAGCTACGCAAGTTGTGGCCTGAACTCACCAAATTAAAAAGTATACATAAATATATATATATATATATATATATATATATATATATATATATATATATATATATATATATATAATTATTACGTCATGATGATCAAGTATTATACAATCGAACCGATCTGCATAATGGTTACCTGTTTGATAACATATAATGCTTCATATAAGAAAGTACCATAATTTCAATGATTAACGTGCGGGAAGCAGACGACCGCATATGAAGGGATATCTTAAATGTTTTTTCATCATTTGAACCAGATTTTGTTTGTGCCATCCAGTTTTCTCATCAAGAGAATTATTTAATTAGTGGTATTAACTTTTATAATTTATCACAACTCGAGATCGCGGTTTTCGTATCACCACCACCTTGGGTTTTTTCGTAATTTCATGGGTCTCCAGTCTAACTTGAATTCAGTTTCCACTCTCCAGTGCTGCTTTTAACAAGCTGTTATCTATTTTACGAACACTAACTGTTTTATACTGCCTAAACTTGTTTTGTCACTGAATACTATACCGACGCCTAGGCCCTTACATCCCTAAACAGTGTCGCTCGCACCCATCTTATTATTTCAACAGCAACAGATTTTGATTCTAAGTTTTAATATTTTGATTTTCTTATTCACATGACCGGGTAGACACTTTTTAGGATGTACATACTATCTTTGCACAACTTCTTCCTCGAACAAAGCCCTATGATCACATGGCACTGGGGACATTCGGTACTGGGAAATCCCTTGATAACATTCACAAAAGTATTTTGGAAAAAGGCAGTCGAGGAACTGATACCGAAGACAAAATACCCTTTCTAAGAACCACAAACTTAACCATGCCATTAACTGGTTGGCACTCTTGCACAGATGCTGCTGGAGCTTTTGCTGGAGCTTGCACACTTGTGTCGGTGACCCCTGATTGGCTGAGGATGCTTCTAAAGACACTGACCATTCGTCAAAAGATAATGAGATGCAGAGCTGACTAGTATAAAAAGAGTCGATTCTGCCATGAACAAGACCGATCTTCCCTCAAATTTAGCACCGTCGGTTCGGCAACGACTCCTGTCGACGGTCTGTCCTGGTTCCCGCTCCACTGTGGTATATTACCAGTGTGATCTCATTGCGGAACTTTTAACTTATTGATCGACAACTACAAAGCTGCCAGCGCTTAATCTACAGTTTTTGGCAGCTGTTAACGGACCAGCACCAAATTACCATCCTAAATTATTCCACCTTCCCCGAAGAATCTCTGCCTCTCCTTGTGCTATTTTTTGATATCCTGTGCATGAAACTTCACGTTTCCGCCTGACATGGAAGAAAGAACTGAACCTGTATACACCCGCCTTCCGCGAATACTTGTGACCGCTCGCAGACACCATTTCATCATCAGCCTCCCGCGGAACTAGAAAATGTTACTTGACTCAGAGGACTCCGCAATGAGATAAAATACATTTCTCTATGTAGTAAGTAGCAATTTTAATTCAAATCAAAACATTCATATTATCTAAAATAAAAAAACCAAAAAAACCAAAACAAGAGCTCCGCAAACGGCGCATAATACCCTGCCATGATGACAAACTAATAAATGAAAGCTACCAGAAAATATTTATTTCTTCCTCAGACCAGTAATCCTTATTAAGTGTCAAAGCGATCTGCTAAGCGGTCAAGGAGGTATCATCCAGAAACCAATTTTCAAGATGGCTGCCACTGACTGGTGGCCATGTTGGATTTTGGATTATCGTAAATTTTGATAGGTTTCTTCACCAGACATATTCCAACGACCCTAGGAAGTGATCCGATAAATGGTAACAGAGATATCATCCAGAAACCAACTTTCAAGATGGCAGCCTGTGGCTGGATTTTAGATCAGTATCAATTTCGATAAGTTTCTTCCTCAGACCTTGTCCAACCACTCTATGAAGTTTGAAAGCGATCCGATAAATGGTAACGGAGTTATCATCCGGAAACCAATTTTCAAGATGGCCACCAGTGGCTGGTGGCCATCTTGGATTTCAGATCATTGTCAATCTAGATAGGTTTCTTCACCAGAGGTAGTCGAACCACCCGATGAAGTTTAAAAGCAATCCGATAAACGATAACGGAGTTATCATCTGGAAACCAATTTTCAAGATGGCCACCGGTGGCTGACGGCCATCTTGGATTTTGGATCATTGTCGATTTTGATAGGCTTCTTCCGCAGTCCTAGTCCAACCACTCTATGAAGTTTCAAGGCGACCCGACAAACGGTAAAAGAGTTATCATACGGAAACCAATTTTCAAGATGGCTGCCGACCATCTTGGATTTCGGATTATCGTCGATTTCGATAGGTTTCTTCCCCAGACATAGTCTAACCACTCCATGAAGTTTCAAAGCAATCCAATAAACGGTAACGGAGTTATCATCCGGAAACCACTCTGCGGGGTATAAAAAATTACGAAATTTACAAAAGCACATTTTCACCCAAAATCTTGGCCCTATAAAGGTGAATCCTTCAAAAGGCACATCTAGTCATCATAAAGAAGCCACCTGCCAAGTTTCATTAAATTATTTTTAGCGATTCTGTATGATATGATGTTTACGAGGAAATTGAGAAGTCTTGAGTTTTTGCATTAAAAAGCCCATTCTCACCAAAAATATTGACCCAAATTTGCAGGTGGTGTCCTTTGCACAGCGTGAACACATAATAGCATTGGCAATCTTTCCGCCAAAAAGGTTTCCCTCCTTTGGAAATGCTAGGCCCAAGGCCCTACACTTTAAACTCTCACCTAAAACGAAAGTCGTCTGCAGATATCATTTTTGCCGCCTCACTTGTAACTCCCTTCCGGAACAGCAACGAGCGCCACGTGTCTCGGACAAGTTGTCCTGGCAGGCCACTGAGTTTCCGGTGTGCCGCATTTCTCAGTTCGCCTTCTTTGTACATTACGCCTCCCTACCTCCACTGTGAATGATCTTAATGTCACGACTACCTTTTTTCTCTTAAGGCATTGACTTCTTCCACACACTCTTAGCCTATTTTTAGGTGTTTAGTGTCTTGTCCCGTCTCTTCGAGAAGATCTTGCCGCATAAAAGGTACTGCACTACAGCCACTAGTGCGCATTAGGCACACCCTTGAAGAAAATTCACCACGGTACGATATTCTCTGTCGAATAGAGACTCTTCTTTTCGACCGCTTGGCCAGCGATCAGGCTAAAAGCTCACTTGGCCTTTCAGGCCAGGTGAGCTAAAAATGGACCAATAGCCCAAAAATGGTCAGGCACAGTGAAAGCTACTACAAAGTAATCAAAACACCATAAATACCTTGAATTAATCAACAAGAATTCCGGGAAATCAAATGTCTTTGACCTTGTGACCTCATTATCATCATGCTGTTTTCTAACAGTATAGGCAAACACGTAGGCATGTTTAGCTGCAATAGCGTTGACTGGAAGTTTTGCTAAACGCTAAAACTTAACATTGTTAACGCCACCGCCAAGTGATAGATATGTCTCGTTTTCTGCTTCGAAGGCGAGACAAAAACATTAAAAAGCATCGAAAATAAACTAAAATTGTCAAATCCATATAAACAAACACTCAAAAACTACCGAATTGAGAAAATGGTGGGCAAAAACAATACAAAATGGTTGAACAATCAAAACTAGAGGAAAATGCAAAAAATAAAATAGGTCAAACCAACAAAACTTCAAGTGATCAAAACAACTAAAAATAGATAAAAATTAAAAAACTAAAGAAATTGTCAAAAACCATCAAAAAACACAGAATAAAGCTTTTAAAAATGTATAAAACAGTCTAAAATGGTAAAAAAAAATGATTGAAAAGTATCAAAACTGGACAGAAATGGTCAAAATCCATTAAAAAAACTGCCAAAAAGACCAAAATAATGGACAAAATGGTGAAAACTACAAAAACGTAATCAAAACACGCTAATATATAGCTCATAAATAAATAGCTCAAATGATTAAAATGGTGAAAAACCATAAAAATTACAGAAAAGAAACAAACACGAACTCAAATTGTCAAAACCATTCAGAAATGGTTAAAACCCTAAAAACCTAATAAAAAGTGAAAAACTGTCAAGTCCAGTACAGAATGTTTTAAAGAATGGTTGAAATTATATCAAAACTGGACGAAAATGGCAAAAAATAACCAAATCGGTAAACCCACCAAAATATGTTAAAACCCTCCTAAAACTGTCAATATCTGTCCAAAATAATACCTAAAAAAGGAAGTCTTTACAAAAACAGTCCTAAATGGTAAAAAAATGTTTGAAAACTAGTGTTCAAATCAACTAAAAATAGCTCCAAATGATCAAATGTGAAAAAAGAATGGACAAATATGACGAAAACCATCAAAAATTGTCAAAAACTACACAAAAAAGATTTATAAAATGTATAAAAGTCTAAAATCGTAAAAAATCGTTGAAAAGTATTAAAAATGGACAACAATGGCCCAAAAAACGAACAAAATGTCAAAACTATTAAAAATGCTTAAAATCCATAAAGAAAAATGCCGAAAAAAAGAAGAATGGACAAAACACTAAGACACTAAAAAAATGGTAGAAAATGGTGAAAACTACAAAAATGTAATCAAAACATCCAAAATATCTGAAAATGTTAAAAAAACAAAAAATAATGAAAAGAAACAAACACAAACCTAAATACAAGAACCAAGAACATAAAAAACTATCAAAAAAAGTGAAAAATTATCAACCAGTACAAAATGGTAAAAAATTAAATGCTTGAAACTATCGAAACGGGATGAAAAGGCAAAAAGTAGGCAAATCGGTAAACCCAACAAAATATGTTAAAAAACCTCCCAAAATTGTCAAAAATACCTAAAAAGAAAACATTTACAAAAACTTTAGTTTTCAAAAATTTTTTACCATTTAGGACTGTTTTTGTAAACTAAAAATAGCTCAAAATGCTAAAATATGGAAAACCCCTCCCAAAATTGTCAATATATGCCAAAAAATACCTAAAGAAAACATTTACAAAAAGAGTTCTACATGGTCAAAAACGGTTGAAAACTAGTGGTCAAAAAAACAAAAAATATCTCAAACTGGTCAACTATGAAAAACAAATGGACGAATATGACGAAAACCATCAAAGATGGTCAAAAACCATAAAAAATTACACGAAAAAGATTTTTTAAATGTATAAAAGTCTACAATCGTAAAAACTGGTAGAAAACTATCAAAAATGGACAACAATCGCCAAAAAAACGAACAAAATGTCAAGAATAATGGATAAACCACTAAAAAATGGTGAAAACTACAAAAATGTAATCAAAACACAAAATGATTAAAATGGTAAAAAAAAACATAAAAAATACTGAAAAGAAACAAACACAAACCAAAATACAAGAACCAAGAACATAAAAACCTAATAAAAAAAGTGAAAAACTGTCAAGTCCAGTACAGAATGGTTTTAAAAATGGTTGAAACTATATCAAAACTGGACGAAAATGGGAAAAAATAACCAAATCGGTAAAACCACCATAATATGTTAAAACCCTCCTAAAATTGTCAATATTTGTCTAAAAAATACCTAAAAAAGAAAATATTTTTACAAAACCAGTACTAAATGGTAAAAAATGGTTGACAACTACAGTGGTCAAATCAACTAAAAATAGCTCAAAATGATCAAATATGAAAAGGACAAATATGACGAAAACCCATCAAAAATTACACAAAAAAGATTTATAAAATGCATAAAAGTCTAAAATCGTAAAAAAAAACCTGGTTGCAAAGTATAAAAATGGACAATGGCCCAAAAACAAACAAAATGTCAAAACTATTCAGTAATGGTTAAAATCCATAAAGAAAAATGCCGAAAAAAAGACAAGAATAATGGACAAAACACTAAAAAAAATGTTCAAATATGGTGAAAACCACAAAAATGTAATCAAAACATCGAAAATAACTAAAAAGAAAAGATTTACAAAAACAGTCCTAAATGGTAAAAAAACGGTTGAAAATTAGTGGTCAAAATAACAAAAAAATGTCTCAAACTGGTCAAATATGAAAAACAAATGGACAAATATGACGAAAACCATCAAAGATGGTAAAAAACCATCAAAGCATACACAAAAAAGATTTTTTAAATCTTTAAAAGTCTACAATCGTAAAAAATGGTAGAAAACTATCAAAAATGGACAACAATTGCCAAAAAACAAACAAAATGTCAAGAATAATGGACAAAACGCTAAAAAAATGGTCAAAAATACAAAAATGTAATCAAAACACAAAATGATTAAAATGGTAAAAAAACCCATAAAAAATACTGAAAAGAAACAAACACAAACCAAAATACAAGAACCAAGAACATAAAAACCTAATAAAAAAAGTGAAAAACTACCAAGTCCAGTACAGAATGGTTTTAAAAAATGGTTGAAACTATATCAAAACTGGACGAAAATGGGAAAAAATAACCAAATTGGTAAAACCACCAAAATATGTTAAAACCCTCCTAAAATTGTCTATCTGTCCAAAAAATACCTGGTTGAAAAAATGGTTGACGACTACAGGTGGTCAAATCAACTAAAAATAGCTCAAAATGATCAAATATGAAAAAGACAAATATGACGAAAACCATCAAAAATGGTTAGAAATCCCATCAAAAATTACACAAAAAAGATTTATAAAATGCATAAAAGTCTAAAATCGTAAAAAAACAACCGGTTGAAAAGTATAAAAATGAACAATGGCCAAAAAACAAACAAAATGTCAAAACTATTCAAGAATGGTTAAAATCCATAAAGAAAAATGCCGAATAAAAGACAAGAATAATGGACAAAACACTAAAAAAAATGTTAAAATATGGTGAAAATCACAAAAATGTATTCAAAACATCGAAAATAACTTAAAATGGTAAAAAACATAAAAACTACCGAAAACGAAACAAACACAGACCAAAATACAAGAACATAAAAAACTACCAAAAAAGTGAAAATTTATCAAAACCAGTACAAAATGGTAAAAAATAAAATGGTTGAAACTATTAAAACGGGGCGAAAAGGCAAAAACTAGCCAAATCGTTAAACCCGACAAAATATGTTAAAAACCCTTCCAAAATATGTCAAAAAATACCTAAAGAAAAAACCTAAAAGGTAAAAAATTACAGTGGTCAAAATAACTTAAAATAGCTCAAAATGGTCAAATATGGAAAAAAAAACCTTCCCAAAATTGTCAAAATGTCAAAAAATACCATTTTTTTTTTTTTATAAAAACCGTAGTAAATGGTAAAAAACGATTGAAAACTACAAAAATTACCAAAACCCTAACATAGATGGCTAAACCCATCAAACATGTCAATAACAGTTCAAAATGGCATTATCCGTTAAAATGGTTAGCATTTCGGCGTCAATCGTAAAACCTCGAAATGCATGTGGGTGAATGATTGACATTAAACTCATTTCTGGGCAACTGATAATGTAACGTGTGGCACCAATTGTGCATATCGCACTGAGAGAAATCAAACAGCGAATACACCTTTCCCACATTGACGTCATTATGCCAGGATTTCCCTAAATCAACGCTCGGAGCAAAACTGCTGGCTGGTATAGCCGCCAACAAGCAGCTGACCCGCATTGAGTTACTTTTGCACAAAAATACACCGCAATCTAAACCATTCCTATGATAAACTAAAATCATTATATTATTTGAATCATATATCATTGGAAAGCGTTTAAATAAAACATTAATGCATTATTTTTTATATTTTTATAACGTTTTCACTGAGTTTTTTGCGTATATAAAATACACCATTTGATTTAGATTCATTAAATCAAGTGGACAATAGGAGATTTTTAAAAATTGTAATCAACTGTATTAAATTTTACAAAACTATAAAAACTAATACAGAAATGTATAGAAAATTGGCTTAGCTTCCCAATGATGTATGACTTCAAAAATATTATGAACATATTTTTGCATATGCACTGCCTAAAGTGCACTGTATCTGATTCCCATAGTAAAGTAATGCTGTTTGCGCGTCTGCTATCGTGGTTTCCAGCCGGAAGTGGTAAGCGCGATGCATTCCGGGAAGGTATCTTCCCAAAATACGCTAATGTGTGTCTATTGATTAAATAAACATTTGTGCATCTTATGACAAGCCCTATAGTTGACAGAAATGTGCACTGGTAATCTAAAATAAAATCACAATATAATACACAATTATAATATCATGGAAATTTTGCATTTGTTTTAAAACTCCTATCGGAAATAACATTTGAAAAAATCGGCATCCATAGAATTTACTAAAACAGATTGAGATTGGTTAACCACAACGAATCTAACCAATTACAATCCACGTTATATACTTACTTAGACCCAAAATAAATCACCCAAGTGCAACAAAAATCTTTCCAATAAATATAATGTGGAATGCAATTGCTGATTAGGATATAGTGAAATTATTACTTAAACTGTTTAAAAAACATTATCGTCTGTAGATATCATATTAATTTGCCATTATCACGTTCACGACATTACACAATCTCTTCATATTTGGGTGGCATATAGAGCTTTATTTAGCCAGTGGCGCGCAACCATACGACGATGTGCCTGGCTGATGTGACATTTCAAAATCACTGGTCTCAGTTGTGTTGTGACATGAGTTGTGCATGTTGTTTTGTAAAATAATCACTGTTAGTTGTTAGGTCAGGATAACTAAGTTGTCTACGTGGTAAGATGAAATGTATTTCGCCCGGTTTTGGCTTGTTCCATGATTTTTTAGCCAAAGAGCTTTCGGGCAAAATGTTGTGTGTTGCCATGCGTGATTGGCTGCGTGAAAGGATGTTTTTCATCCATGATTGGTTGGCCAGCTCAGGAGTTTTTGTTGTTGACTGATGGTAGGCATCGCTCAATACAAACTGACAAGACAACAATGAAGAAAGTTTTGTAAATTTGACCGTATAATATACTGGTTAGTCATTCAGGTTTGTAAATATTTAGAATAAATATGCTGAATGTCCCCATCTGGGTTTGTTTCATCGATGCTTTGAGAATATTTGGGGTTTGACATCATCAGAAAGATAGAATTTGATGCGAAGTTTTTGAATTGCAAATGTGTTCACCACTAGATTTTCTGATGGTCATCGTTCATCGCGTGTGTGGCAATATAAAAAGGTTAGAAAACTGGTTATGTCTCAAATGTCCCCGGTCCATTTTGCTCGTATGTACACTTGCTAGTATCTATTTAAGGCGAGCCATTTTATTATAGTGTTTAAAATAAGATTTCCATCAATTATTTGGAAGCTTGTCAGTTCGAAAACTGGTAACACAATGAAAGGAGTTTGGATCGTAGTGCCGGTTAACTCACTCGATTTTATTTTTGCAATCAGTTTCCAAGCAATCCATAGTGTACTTTGCGATAACTCATACCAAATGGTTAGTGTAGTTGCGCTGGCATTATTTCCATCTGTAGAGTGAGATGGTGGGATCTATTAAATTATTGTATATTTGATATTTTTCTTATAATAAACAAGCACTCCGCAAACAGCACATAATACCCGGCCATGATGACAAACCAATGAATGAGAGCTATCGAAAAAAACCCCATCAGACCGGTCATCCATATAAAGTGTCACAGCGATCTGTTAAACGGTCAAGTAGGCATCGTCCGGAATCCAATTTCAAGATGGTTGCCGCTGACTGGCTGCCATATTGGATTTCGGATTATCGTAAATTTTGATAAGCTTCTTCACCAGACATATTCCAACAACCTTAGGAAGTGATCCGATAAATGGTAACAGAGATATCATCCAGAAACCATCATTCAAGATGGTAGTCCGTGGCTGGCGGCCATTTTGAATTTCAGATCATTGTCAATTTCGATAGGTTTCTTCTCCACACCTGGTCCAACCACGCTATGAACAAGTTATCATCTGGAAACCAATTTTCAAGATGGCCACCGGTGGCTGGCAGCCATCTTGGATTTTGGATCATTGTCGATTTCGATGTTTCTTCCCCAGACCTAGTCCAACCACTCTGAGGTTTCAAAGCGATCCGATAAACGGTACCAGAGTTATTATTCGGAAACCAATTTTCAAGATGGCCACCGGTGGCTGGCAGCCATTTTGGATCATCATCGATTTTGATAGGTTTCTTCCTTAGACCTAGTCCAACCACTATGAAGTTTCAAAGCGATCCGATAAACGGTAACAGAGTTATCATTCAGAAACCAATTTTCAAGATGGCCGCCAGTCAGAAACACAATTTCAAGATGGCTGCCGGTGGCCATCTTGGATTTCGGATCATCATCGATTTCGATAGGTTTCTTCCACAGACCTGGTCCAACCACTCCTTGAAGTTTCAAAGCGATCCGATAAACGGTAACAGAGTTATCATACGGAAACCAATTTTCAAGATGGCCGCCTGTGGCTGGCGGCCATCTTGGATTTCGGATCATCGTCGATTTCGATAGGTTTCTTCCCCAGACCGCCTGTGGCTGGCGGCCATCTTGGATTTCGGATCATCGTCGATTTCGATAGGTTTCTTCCCCAGACCTAGTCCAACCACACTATGAAGATGCACTGCGATTCAACAAACGGTAACAGAGTTATCATCTGGAAACCAATTTTCAAGATGGTGGCCATCTTGGATTTCGGATCATCATCGATTCCGATAGGTTTCTTCCCAAGACCTAGTCCAACCACCCTATGAAGTTTCAATGCAATACGACAAATGGTAATGGAGTTATCATCCAGAAACCACTCTGCCGCCCGACCCAACGGACAGTGCCATTACATAATAGGCCGCAAAATCTTTTGGCGGGGTATAAAAAATTAGAAATTCGTGGGAGAATTTTATCATTTTCAGCCTGTAATCAAGCATGGGTTATATTACTTTGCTAGGTCACTTGATGGCAGAAGATGGTGCAGTATAGTACTGGAATATGATTGTGATATTTGGGAGGAACAGTTCCGGTGAGATTGTATTTAATTGGATAGGCCAATTCTTCCGGTATTCACCATCTGTTTTTTGGAGTGACACTATCCTTGGTCATCAGGTTGGATGTTTGCTTGGTCAAAGTTGGTGACAGAATTAATTCTTACCATTGGGTGAGGATTGGTTTTGTTATTAAACCTTGGTCAAGGAACTGTCTAAGGGGGTGGCTGGCTGACAAGACAGGTGTTTTGGGAAAAGAGAATAGAATCAAGTTATATATGATCGGAATTAGGTTAGGAATCACCCAGTATAGTAAATTGAGGTATTAGCTCACCTGTCAATGGTGAACCATTCTGTCTGGCCGTCCATCCATTCATATATATGTATTTGACATGTGTTGAAGTTGATTGGACATTTTAAAATCTCTATTTCTGGCATGTAGGTTAATATAGTTAACACCTGTGAGTCGCTAGTATCAACCGGATCAATGTAATTGATTTAAAATGAAATTTGATTGGTCAAATCAATGATGTCACTTTCTCAAATAAATCGCATGGGCGAGAAATGTTCCAGTGCAGCGACAAAGATTGACAAAATATATATACTATATATATATATCCTAAAACTGTTCTGATAGGTGGTTTCTTATGACAGTCTGATAGGTCAGATTGATAGATGGTTTCTTATGACAGTCAGTTTCTGGCGTAGAATGAACTCATTGTTTTACTAAGCTAATGTAAGGCCATCTTCCATTGGTTTTGTCCCAAGGAGATGGGGCTTACAATAGATAACAGTATGTAAAGATATGTTGGATTTATGTTATTATTTTATTTAAAATGGAAATGTTTTCTTTTATCTTTTTCTTACTGATCAGGGGTGTTTTTTCAGGGTGTTTCTCAATGTTTTTATAGACTGTTTTCTCAGGTGCTTGTCCAGGGCGATGGTCTAAGGAGTCTATTGAGATGGTTTGACTGAATTTCTGGATATTTTACGGGACTATCCATGTGTAATACTTGATGTGAATCAGAATTCTCCTGGTATGGAGGCATGGAAGAATTATCATTAAATCTGAGTAAAAACATTGCAAATTGTGGAAACTGGGACATAATCTTAGGTTTGATTTAGTGCAGTGATCCTTTATATGGATACAAATTGCATCTGGAAATTATGAGGGTTGGACTTATTTCTGTGATATTTATATTCAGGACTTTAAACCCAAACCTTGTAATGGAAAGCAAATTTAATTATTTGGATTGAGACGTGACCAATCTTAAATCTTATGGAATGTATTTATTTGTCAATATTTTCCTATTAATCAATTTAGAGATTTTTCTCATATTTTTATGGCTAAACCCCCTGATTATGTAAGACGTGAATAATTCTAAATCTTATGGAATTAATTTATTTGTCAATATTTTCCTAGAAATCAATTTTTCTCATAATTTTAGGGCTACATCCCCTGATTTAGGCAATGGTTAGTGATATTGTTGTGATGTTGTGACCAGTCATATTCTGTTTTCAACTAGAATATCATGGAATCCTGATTTTGATTCTGTGTTACCCGCTGAAATAGTAATATGATTTTGTGCTTGTAGCACTTAGGATTTATGTACTACCGACAGTATTGGGATTGGACACAGTCGAGTGTTTAAGAGGGTTCATTGATGGTATTCAGATAATTCAGTATAGATGTATATTGTGAACAGTATGGCTAAATTGTGAGAGATTCCTCCATTAAAATTTCTAACTTAATTTAATTCTTATATTATTACTTCATCCCTGCCACTCATCCTCGCCAAGTGTGGATACCTCTGGGTGTTAAGAATACAAATTGGGTTCAATATAAAAGAACTGGTGACCAATAGTAACTGAACATTCTTTTTGGCCATCTAATCTTTTCTTTGACCACAGCTTTATAAAAATCCCCTTTCTCTAAAAATAGTTTATTTTAATTTTTTTTGCATTTAAGTTATTTTTTATGCTCGTCCGATTCCGTCTTAGAACATTTTATGTTGATTGCTTACATCGCTGTCAAGAAGGATGTGCGATGATATGGTAGACCGCTTGGTTGGTGCATAAATTTGGTCTGAAAAATCTTCTCGAGACAAACTGCTGAGTTAGGGGATGGACTACTAATATGTTTTACCATTTTGTAACTGCTAAGAAATCATTGGAACACATATTTCAAAGTTAGGGATGGGCTTCTATTAGAGTATGGGCACAATACAGGTATGTGCATATTTATGTTGGATGTGAAGCACTGTAAGATAGCAAACGTTGATAAACACATTACGAATATCAAAAGCAGCGCCATCAATGATTAATCAGGGTTAATTAAATTTCAGAAATGCTGTGACTGAAAATTCATTAACTGCAATCTCCATGAAATAAGAGCACTGCGTCAAAAACTTCTATAAGTGATATATCTTTCATTCACGGCATGTGATCACCAGAGCAGCTAAAACTGCACCAAGGTTTCACTTAAACCGCTTAGGCAACTTCAAGCAGACTTGGCTGGAAAGACCCTAGGGTGGTAGGCTTCAGAACTACAGATTCGTCAATTTTTCTGGCGCCCACTTTGGACTGAAATTTTTTTGGGAAATCAGTTAAAAGCCTTAACCACGTGGCCGATTTAAACAAAATATTGCTGGAAGGATACTATGTCATAGGCTTCCAAACTTGTATAGAATATTGATTGGTCATTTTTCCGGTGGCCATCTTAGCGTTTTAAATGAGTTCCCACAAATTTAAACAAATTCAAACACTCATTAACCGCTTGTGCGATTTCAAACAAATTTGGCTGTAAGGACACTATGGCGGGATCCTTCAGAACACATATACAGAATTTTGATTGGTCAACTTTTCTGGTGTCCATCTTGGATTTTCTGATTGTTTCCAGCAAATCATTTTAAACATTTAGAGACAATGATCTCACAGGTCAGTTTTTCAGTTAAGTGACACAGGCTCTTGGGTCTCAAGTTAAGAATGAACAGTGATAAAATGGATCATTTTTAGTTGCGACCAGCAGTCAACTTTTCAGACAAATTTGGGAAATCAGTGTAACCCTTTCGATGACAAATCCCTGAAAAAGTTAATTTCTTGCAAGATATAGCATATTCTGTTGAATATTTTGAAATTAATATGACTGGAACGCGTTCAACGTCTTCCCGTCATATGAATTTCAAAATATACAACCGCTGTTCTGTATGGTGAGCCTGAAATTGAGATCCCGAGAATTCATCAGTGAAGGGTTAAAGTCGACTCCACATGAACCACTTGACTGATTTCAAACAAACGTGGATAGTTGAAACCAATCTAATGCTGGTAGGCTTCAGTCCTCGTTTACGGAATTTTGATTGCTAAAATTGTTTCAGTGGCCATCTTGGATTTTCTAAAAAGTTTTGGGAAATAGTTAAATTCATGTATACAGAATTTTGAGTGTGGCTATATTGGATTCTTCAAACATGCTCGGGAAATCAAACAAAAGACGACACATCATTAACTATTTGATTGATTCAAACCAAACATCGCAGTAAGAACCCTATTGTAGTAGGCTTCAGAACCTGAGAACAGAATTTTGATTGGTCAATTTATTTGGTGGTCACATTGGACTTTCGGGAAATCAGTTAGACTATGAGTTCCTTAGTAACTTCATACATGATTTCAGAATCCCTATTGTGGCCATATTGGAATTTTCTGAATGTTTCCGGCAAACCATTTAAAAGATTTATAGACAATGATCTGAGTCAGTTTTTCGGGTGAATGCCACAGGCCCAAGCCACAGTGATAAAATGGATCATTTTTAGTTGCAACCAGCATCCATCTAGTCTCTCTGATTGTTCGAAGAAATTCTGACAAAGCTGTAGGGCTGTGTATCGCGAATATTATTGTATCGCGATATATCACGATACAGGGAGATTGTATCGCAATACGTATCATGATATATTGTTCACTTTGAATGAAAGATTCTGTCCATCATTTCTAATTAATTTCTAGTCAGAAAAGCAAAACAAATGCGATGGCTAGCAATCAGTGCATTTGTGTGTTCTTTATATCAAGGTCTGATGATGGAAAGACCAAATAATTAATGCAGTAATTGCTATCCACAACATGTGCTTCACTCCTATGCACAAGATGACAAGAGAAGACTAGAGTCATTGCATTGGTAAATGTTCAAAAATAGTCTTCTTGGTCTGCAAATGGACATTTTTAATGAAAAAATTAAAAATTTTAAAACAAATTTGATGGTTAAAGGGTTAAGGACCAATAAATTAGTTTCATTTTAACTTTAATGCTAACTATTTGATGTAAGCTTTCTGCACAGAGAACAATTTGCACAAACATCGACCAAATTGTTACTCAGAATTACTCGAACAAGTAGTGTCACTTTACATCTGCTGTAGACGATATGTATCGGTTTGGGAGGAATGTATCGCGATACGTATTGTTAATGGCATTGTATTGTGATACAGTTACGTATCGATAATACCTCCCACCTCTACAAAGCTGCCCTGGTCGCGACAACATATGTAGCACATTATTTGCTATTAACCCTTTAAGCCTTAGATTCTTTAAATAAAATATTGATTTTCACAAATAAAATATCAATTTGCAGACCAAGAGAAGACTATTTTTGAAATTTTACCACTGGAATGACTGGCTCGGTTATCGAGCCAGTCATTCCAGTTGTAGATTTTCAAAAATAGTCTTCTCTTGGCCTGTAAATGGACATTTCTCAACACCACTGCAGAAGCTGTTTTTGGCTGATATGAGTGTTAAAGTGTTAATCAGATTAATACATTTTTCAGCATCCTCTTGATCTTCATTCATGACTTTCATCATCTTGTAGATAAATATCATGGCTGGATGTTTGACTCATTCCCGCCACTATCTAGCACTACCATACCTTATTAGGTTAGTGTTAGTAGCTCATGGAATATCACACCACGTCCAGTCAAGGGGCCTGCCCTACATTGATGGAAGTACATCCTGGGAACTGCAACCCTTCACCTGAAAAAGCAACATGTATGTTTTAGTGTTATAACTGTGTGATGCAAGAGGCTATACCATAATTAGGTGATGTACATCAAATGATCCTCTCCTGATCAATCTCAGAACAGCAGTAACATAAAGGTCAGAAAAATCATGGGGAGCTTTTATTTTCTGCTACTCATTCTATAACTAGCTACCCTGCACGTTTATGAGATGTCTGATGAAGATGGAGACAAAGGTCAGAGATCGCCCAAAAGTTTCTGATGAATTTCAGGAAGCTTGCTTCATTCCATAGGGAACACAGTCAACGGCAAGTACAAAATTTACTAAATTCTACAAAATTTACTGCATCTAAAAGAGTTTTAAAGCACCGTAATGAACCCAACCACAATGACCTACTGAACCATAACAACCCTGATTTAATGAAACACAACCATCATGACGTAATCAATTACGGCCACGACCACCATGCCTTAGTGAACCATGACGACCATGACGGTGGTCATGTTTCACAAACTCATGGGGGTTGTGGCTGATTAAGTAATGATCATGGTTCATTCAGTCATGGTGAATGTTGTTCACTAAGTCATGGTGGTCATAGCTCATTAGGTCATGGTTCACTATGACACCATGGCTTAGTGAACCACGATTACCATGACATAATGAACTATGATCAAGACTTAATGAACCACAACCACTGTGAGTTAGTGGAACATGACCACCATGTTTTATTCAACCATGACCAATATGACTTAATGAACCACAACCATCATGACATAATGAACCACAACCACCATGACTTAGTAAACCATGACCACTATAATTATAAGTCATGGTGGTCGCATTTCACAAGCCTATGGTGGTTGTGATTCATTCAGTCATGATCATGGTTCATTAAGTCATGGTGATCATGGTTCATTAAGTCATGGTGATCTTGGTTCATTAAGTCATGGTGATCATGGTTCATTAAGTCATGGTTCATTAAGTCATGGTGATATTGGTTCATTAAGTCATGGTGATCATGTTTCATTAAGTCATGGTGATCATGGTTCATTAAGTCATGGTGATCATGGTTCATTAAGTCATGGTTCATTACGTCATGGTGACCGTGGTTCATTAAGTCATGATTATTGTGGTTCATTAAGTCATGGCGATAATGGTTCATTAAGTCATGGTGATTGTGGTTCATCAAGTTATGGTTTAGTGGATCATGAACACTATGACTTAGCAAACCACGACAATCAAGACTTAATGGAACATGAACATCATGAAGCACAATGATCATGACAATGAACCATGACCACCATGATGTAGTGAACCACAACCATCATGACTTAATTAGCACCATGACTTAAGGAACCATGACAACGGCCACAATGACTTAGTGAACCATGACCATGAATTAATAAACCATGACCACCATGACTTAATGAACCACCATCAAACTTAGTGAACAATGAGTATCATGCCTTAATGAACCCTGACTAAGTGAACCACAACCATGACTTAGTGACCAATGACCACCATGACTTAGTGAACCACAACCATGAGTTGGTGAACCACGTCCACAATGACTAAGTGAACCACAACCACAATGACTATGTGAACCACAACCACCATGACTTAGTGAACCACAACCACCATGACTTAGTGAACCATGACCACCATGACTTAGTGAACCACAACCACAATGACTTAGTGAACCACAACCACCATGACTTAGTGAACCACAACCACCATGACTTAGTGAACCACAACCACCATTACTTAGTGAACCACAACCACCATGACTTAGTGAACCACAACCACCATGACTTAGTGAACCACAACCATGACTTAGTGAACCACAACCACTATGACTTAGTGAACCACAACCATGACTTAGTGAACCACAACCACCATGATTTAGTGAACCACAACCACCATGATTTAGTGAACCACAACCACCATGACTTAGTGACCCACAACCATCATGACTTAGTGAACCACAACCATTACTTAGTGAACCACACCCATCATGACTTAGTGGACCACAACTACCATGACTTAGTGGACCATAATCATCATGACTTAGTGGACCACAACCATGATATAATGAACCACGATCACCATGACATAATGAACCACAGCCACAATAAACCACAACAACCATGACTTAGCGAATCACAACCACCATGACTTAATGAACCATGACCACCATGACATAACGAACCACAACCATCATAACTTAATGAGCACCATGACTTAGTGAACCATGATGCCCAAATCGCTCACCCACAATTGTTGGCCATTGGCACAAACGAGCAAAACAAGATGATTACGGGAAAAATTTACCAATCAAATTTCTGTGAAGGTTTAGCCAAGTTTTATTAAAATGTGGTCAGTAGTTAATAAGTAGCCTTTTAATGATTTTCATAGAAATTTGCAGAAAATACCAATTGTCCGCCAAAAATGTTAAATTTTAATTGATTCATGGAGGACATGTTTTTTCGACAACTTTCAATGGACAAATTTTAATGGTGTTTCGGCATGGTGTTTCGGCCCTAATCATATCTGCCAAATTTCGTCCTGATTCGTTCAGCAGTTCTGGAGTCGTTTTCGTGAAAACTAGGTCATCCGAGATGTTTCTAAAAGACAGCCAAAATCCAAGATGGCCACCGGCTAAATTGGCTGATCATCTTCCTTTGAACAAACTTGTATTCCTATGCTATCAGGATGCTTCCTGTCAAATATACCTGAAATCGGCCCGGGGGTTCTCGAGAAGAGATTTTAAATTTCACATTGCTTTAGTATGGGAGTTCTTGGTGGGAGAAATTACAAGATGAATGACAAACTGTTTAGCCGACAGTTTCGAAAATGGAAAGTTTGAAATCAGAATACCTAAAAACCCATATAAAACCAATTTTGGCTCAACATCATCAAACAAAAAAATCCAAAATGGCCGCCAAACACGCTACATTTTGATTGGTCTATGGTGGCCATGTTTTTTGACGGATTAATATTTCGCTTGAACAAACTTTAATGGCCCTTACTCACAAATTTTGGCCTGATTCTCTTGAACAAACTTGGCTTAGCTTTTGCCCTAAATGATGTTTCATGAGTTTTGAATTGATTCCCTTAGCGGTTTCGGAGATTTTTAAAGATGTTCTTAAAATAGGCCGAAATCCAAGACAGCCGCCGGCCAAATTCGTCAATCCACTTCGTTTGAACGAACTTGGATACCTATGGCCTACGGATGCTTCCTGCAAAATATAATTGTAATTGGCCCAGTAGTTCTTAAAGTCATTTAAAGAAAATGTTGACGGAGGGACGGTCACCCCGGCATAAGCTCACTTGGCCATTCTGGCCAGGTGAGTTAATGAACCAGAACTACGAAAGACTTACTGACCCATGACCACCATAATTTACTGAACAACAACCACTATGAGCCAGTCCACCATGAGCATAATGACTTAATGAATCATGACCACCATGAGTTAGTGAACCACAACAACCACCATGACTTAGTGAACCACAACAACCACCATGACTTAGTGAACCATGACCACAATGACTTGGTGAACCATGACCACCATGACTTAATGAATCATGATCACCATGACTTAGTGAACCACAACAACCACCATGACTCAGTAAACCATGACCACCATGACTTGGTGAACCACAACAACCACCATGACTTAGTGAACCATGACCACCATGACTTAATGAATCATGACCACCATGACTTAGTGAATCACAACAACCACCATGACTTAATGAACCATGACCACCATGACTTTGTGAACCATGACTTATTGAACTATGACCACCATGACTTAGTGAACACAACAACAACCATGACTTGGTGAACACAACAACAACCATGACTTAGTGAAACATGACTTAGTGAACCACAACAACCACCATGACTTAGTGAACCATGATCTGGTACCATGACTTAGTGAACCACAACAACCACCATGACTTAGTGAACCATGATTTAATGAACCATGACCACCATGACTTAGTGAACCATGACCACCATGCCTTAGTGAACCACAACAACACCCATGACTTGGTGAACCATGACCACCATGACTTAATGAGCCATGACCACCATGACTTAGTGAACCATGACCACCATGACTTAGTGAACCATGACCACCATGACTTAGTGAACCATGACCACCATGACGTAGTGAACCACAACAACCACCATGACTTAGTGAACAACAGCAACCACCATGACTTAATGAACCATGACCACCATGACTTAATGAACCATGACTGAGTAAACCACAACAACCACCATGACTTAGTGAACCATGACCACCATGACTTAATGAACCATGACCACCATGACTTAGTGAACCACAACAACCACCATGACTTAGTGAACCATGACCACCATGACTTGGTGAACCATGACCACCATGACTTAATGAACCACAACAACCACCATGACTTAGTGAACCACAACAACCACCATGACTTAGTGAAGCACAACAACCACCATGACCTAGTGAACCATGACCACCATGACTTAGTGAACCACAACAACCACCATGACTTAGTGAACCATGACCACCATGACTTAATGAACCATGGCCACCATGACTTAGTGAACCATGACACCATAACTTAGTGAACCATGACCACCATGACTTAGTGAACCATGACCACCATGACTTAGTGAACCACAACCACCATGGCTTAGTGAACCACGACCACCATGACTTAGTGAACTATGACCACCATGACTTAGTGAACACAACAACAACCAAGACTTGGTGAACCATGACCACAATGACTTAGTGAACCATGACTTAGTGAACCACAACAACCACCATGACTTAGTGAACCACAACAACCACCATGACTTAGTGAACCACAACAACCACCATGACTTAGTGAACCACAACAACCACCATGACTTAGTGAACCATGACCACCATGACTTAGTGAACCATGACCACCATGACTTAGTGAACCACAACAACCACCATGACTTAGTGAACCACAACAACCACCATGACTTAGTGAACCACAACAACCACCATGACTTAGTGAACCATGACCACCATGACTTAGTGAACCATGACCACCATGACTTAGTGAACCATGACCACCATCTTTTAACCCTTTAATGACTAAATTTGTTCAAAAAAAATTAAAATATGTACTAATTGAATGCCCATTTGCAGGCCAAGAGAAGACTATTTTTGAAAATCTAGCACTGGATTGACCGGTGGTAAATTTTCATAAATAGTCTTCTCTTGGTCTGCAAATGTACATTTCTCAAGACCCCTGCAGATGCCGGTTTTGGCCGGCTTCGTCCTGAAAGGGTTAATGAACCACGGCCACCGTGACTTAGTGAAACAGGACAAGTGTCATTATATGCATTTAAGTTATTTTAAGAAACAAGGCAGCTTGCCCACCTGTCAGATGCAGTTTTTTCACAAAAAACCCCAGCACAGGGCATATGGAGATTTTATAGTCCGTATGAATATGCTGACATTTCTTGTGTGCAATTTGCAGGCCTAATTTAGAAATATCAGGTATTCAGCAGTTTAATAGAAGATATTAAAATATTTGCTTTTTGAATGTCCCTTTGCAGGTTAACAGATTTTTTTTTTCATTTCCCAATGGAATCAAGCCAGAGCCAGTCATTCCAGTGGTAAATTCTCAAAAATAATCTCTCAGCCTGCAAATGGACATTGATCAAGTTCATTTCCGTGACAGGTTTCGACCGGCATCATAGTTGCTATACCAGGATTAAGGATTAATCTTCTTAAATTAATAGTAGTCTATTTTATAAATATATCTTTCTATGTTCACTCCTGCTTACATTGTCACTTACATTGTCGCCATAATATATTAATGTCAATCAAAATTCTGATAAATTTACCATCTTACTCTCATCACAGCGGCTTGATAACATCGGCAGTATTACATAATAAAATAAGATTTTGAACAAGTAAATTAATGTTATTTTAATGAACAACTCTGATATTTGTGGGCATGGTCACTTCATATTCATAGCCCCCATAGATATTGCCTTAAAGGGGAACACAAGAAGGGTCACCATAGATTATATAAATCATGTAGTTCTATTGTAGAGCCCACATTTAATCACTGTAAAAATTTCCTGACAATTAATTATAAATCCGATTAAAATTGCGTTAAAAAGCGCTATGTTGCTCTAATTTTCTGCGAGTTAATTCAACCTATGACGTCATAGGTTGAATTCCGTCGGAAAAAGACCACGATAACGCTGGAGAGAAACGCCTGATAAGACGCAATTCGCAACGTTATTGCAATAGCGTTGTTGGATGACAGAGAGAAAAACATTCAACCTATGACGTCATAACCTAATTCTCGAATAGAAATTTGGCTAACGTTTCACATATTTAACTAACAAATATATCCACTTCTAATTTGAGCACAGAGCTTATAATTATATGTTTAAAAATGTTACAGCCTCTAGGATTAATTTTATATAAAGTAGTATAGGGGTCTGCTGATTCCCTTTAAGGAACATATCTGCCAAATTTGGTTTTAATCTATCAACAAATTATGAGATGTGCCACCATTGTTGACAGACTGACGACACACAGATCGTGATTGTAAAGATCACACACACACACACACACACACCCACCCACCCACCCACCCACCCACCCACCCACCCACCCACCCACCCACCCACCCACCCACCCACCCACCCACACACACACACACACACACACACACACACACACACACACACACACACAAACAAGTAAGAAGGCAATAGCTCTAAAAATTATGAAACGAGTCACCAACATAATCTCTTACCCCATTGGGTCCCATATTCTGTAGAAAATCTGCAAGGGGGATAAATCTGCTGTTTCTCATCAAATCAAACTGGATAAATGAGATGTGTATAGGAATATGTTAGCCAGGTTTGATCTAAATTGGTCCAAAAATAATAAAACGTGCTACCAGTGTTGACAGACAGTAAGACAGACGGATGGAGAGATGGACGCTGGACAGGGAGTGATCCCTATAACTCAGCTGCCTGAGTCACCAGAGCTAAAAATTTGAAAATCATCTCAATTAACCCTTTAACACTTATAACAGCCAAATATGCCTTCTGCAGTGGTCTTGAGAAATGTCCATTTGCAAAACCAAGAGAATACCATTTTTGAAAATGTACCAGTGGTAAATTAAAAAAAAATTGTCTTCTCTTGGTCTGCAAAAGGACATTTTCTAAAAGGTTAATTAAATGTCCTTTGAAACACTAACATTGACCTAATTCTTGGTACATGCTGAATGAGGTGTCAGGTCCGAGGGGAATCGCATCACACTTTTTCCCCTAGGCGCATGAGGTGTCAGGTCCGAGGGGAAATACGTGTAAGCGAACGATTTGCAGTTTGCATGACCTATACAGCATGTTATCTCTGATGTCAAAAAAGCAAACACGTGAGACGGCGCAAGAAGCACTCTTCTGCGGCCTCTACGACCCCGGCCTGTCCTGCGGCACTTACTGCCTTCCAATCCCCGGCCTCTACTGCGGCATTTAGTGCCTTCCCACCATCGACCTCTACGGCTATTGCGGCATACTGCCACCCCACAACCGACCCCTGGTCACTGCAGCATTTACTGCCTCACCACCCTCGTGAGGTGTCATGTTCGAGGAGAAACGCAAATCACTTCCCCTAGGCGCATGAGGTGTCAGGTCCGAGGGGAATCGCTTCGCACTTTTTCCCCTAGGCGCATGAGGTGTCAGGTCCGAGGGGAAATATGTGTAAGCGAATGATTTGCTGTGTTGCATGGCCTTTAAAGTATGTTATCTGTAATGTCATTTCTTTCAGAGCCAGAGCTGGAGCTGGAGCAAAAATGCAGCAACGAAAACAACAATGACAGACGGGCAGAAAGACAGATGGAGGACTGGAATGGACAACAGAACAACAGATGGGCCGGCCTGGCGGCGGACCGCGAGGGATATGGACGTGTGTCCATCTCTTTCGTGGCCCGTAGGCAGGTATGCTTGTCTGTCGAACAGACTGACAAACCAATCAACAAATGAACAGACTGACGGACAACTCTGGGCACAGCAAGCTGCTGGAGTACGCTTAAGCAATGTACTTGGCCCCACTTGCTCAGTCTTCTCGGATGGGACTTTAAACTGAGGTCCCGTCACACAGTGCCCATCACTGTGTGAACGTGAGCTAGGGTTAGGTAGGCAAGAAATTTCGGCATAGTCAAAGTAAACCGGATGCTGAATGGATCCCTCCTCGGATGGAACCACGCAACATACGGATTACAAAACCAAAACCAAATTGCTAGAATTAGAATCTTTCGGAATTTTCGAGGGGACTATGGAGGGATGTAACCCGGATGACTGACCGAGTTCGTCCTCGGACGGTCACAGTCACCATACGGGCTACCTAACCAATCAAAATCAAACAAGTGCGCGCTGGTGCCTGCTCGGATGATGGCCAGAAGACCAAATGGGTCCCAGGACCCGAAAGACCCCACACCCCAACCTCCCCACTCCCCCCAAAGGGGCCGGGAGGTCTCTGACCTAAAGCCCCCCCTTGGGTGCATCAGGTCATAAGACCGTACACACCTCCCCCGACCCAACACCTACCCCATCCCTTACCCACCCCTGTTAGGTCCAGGTTAGGCCATCCCCATTACACACGCCCAAGCATGAGGAGCAACAAAAAAAGCCATGGAAAAGAGCAGCAACATGAGACAAAATCGAGAGACAACGATCAACACACACATACACACAGAGAGAGACACAAGCTAATGCACAAACCGACGTCACAAGAATTCACAAGAATTCAACAGAAACCATAAAGGCCAGGCGTGAGTCTAGACCCTAGCATTGGGAACTAGCATATAAACGCCTCAAATATTACAACACACACACACGTTAGGTAGTACATTGCAAAAATAATTCTATCTGGTAATACTAATCGGTGACATAAATGTCATTATGAATGCCAGCCAGCCAGCCAGCCAATATTTAAATTTTAAATTTAGCCACATGGATATTAAAATACGTATAACCTACATCATATAAGCAACCATGGCATCAGCCGTGTCAGTAGCAGCACTCCGCTGGACACTAGGCATGTGAGTAGCAGCACTCCGCTGGACGCTGGCATGTCAGTAGCAGCACTCCGCTGGATGCTGGCATGTCAGTAGCAGCACTCCGCTGGACGCCAGGCAAGTGAGTAGCAGCACTCCACTGGATGCTGGCATGTCAGTAGCAGCACTCGGCTGGATGCTAGGCACGTCAGTAACAGCACATCGCTGGACACTAGGCATGTCAGTAGCAGCACTCTGCTGGATGCTGGCTACTCTTAACCCTTTAATGGTCGAATTTACTCAAGAAAATTCTAATATTACATATTGGATGTTCATTTGCATGACAAGAGAAGACTATTTTTGAAAATATACCGAGCCAGGTTTTCCAGTGATAAATATTCAAAAATTCCTTTATTTGTCCTGCAAATGGACATTCCACAAGACCATTACAGAGGCCGGGTTTGGCTGGCTTGACCATTAAAGGGTTAATGTTTCTCTCATACTTGACAAGCAAGCCAACATCCATCCATCTGAAAAGTTATGTCATACAAATGAGTTTAGTTTTCATAGTAAAAATACATATGCTGGCTATGGTTAGGCTCAGCAATGGTTGTATATGGTTAGCTTAAGCAATCAACTAATTCCTACTCCATTTGACATATTTCTACTCGAGCTAAATTTATTTCCACTTGTGTTAAAATTTTTCGACCCGAATCAATGAAGAAATATGTTATTTTTTCAAGCTCTCATATAAACATACAAGAAATTCTTTATAGATTCAATGTATGGAAAACTTTCTAAAGAAAATTTTTGGAAAACTTACCACTGGAATGACTAGCTCCATAACAGAGGCGGTCATTCCAATGATAAATTTTCATACATTGAAATTTTCTTGAACAAATTACAGGGTTAAAGGAACCCTTTAACACTCATATCAGCCAAAAATCTCTTCTGCAGTGGTGTTGAAAAATTTCCATTTACAGACAAAGAGAAGACTATTTTTGAAAATGTATGACGAATGACTGGCTTGATAACAGAGGCAGTCATTCCAGTGCTAAATTTTCCAAAATAGCCTTCTCTTGGTGGACAAATGGATATTTTCTATGTGAAACTTGAATTTTTCTTGAACAAATTCGAAGGTTAAAGGGTTAATATGTTGTATGTAGTTTTATTAGAACATGTTGCTGCCAAATCAAACATATAATAAATAGTTAACGACTTCAGTGGTGACAAATTAACCACTAGAACATGAAAGACCAAATACATTCCAAGAATGGTGGAATATACTGAAGTTAATTTGACCAGGAATGTCAATGCCAGCAACAGGTTCCTGTTAAATTTTGTTCAAAATATACCACAGCTCGCCTGCATACTTACTTTGAAATTGAAATCTGGAAATTCAGGGTTTAAAGAGTAAAACTAATGTGTCCACTGCATCTGTATGTGCGCGTCACACTGAGAGCTCCACTGTGCAGTTCATCTTGATCACCTTAACAGTCACAGCTATAGGACTTTATGCATGATAAGCGGGCTAGTGTCCCTGGCTCAAGTATCCAGGGCAACAACAAGAATGCATAATTAATGATGAGGATGATAATAATAATAATAATAATAATAATAATAATAATAATAATAATAATAATAATAATAATAATAACTAAAATGCACTCGAGGGAGATGCTGACTCACACCTTTGCACTCTGTCTTGACAATGTACTTAGTCACTGCCATGACCTAGATAGTTGATCCCTTGACCTCAAACTTAAAGCAATCATAAGCTGTCACAATATGAATGCATGTACTAAATCTGATTTTTCGACTTTCTTGCTTTCCAGAGATATGGCCAAAAATGTGTATTCCAGTATGGACCTTGTGACCCCGTGACCTAGATATTTGATGCTTTGTCCTGAAACTAATAGAACTTAAAGCCACCTATTATATGAAAGGATGGGCCAAATTTGGTGATTCTATCTACTTGCGTTCCCGATTTATGGCTAAAGATGTGTATTTTGGGAGGCACTTAGTGACCCTGTGACCTAGATATTTGAACTATTGATCTGAAACAAAGCTTTCCTTCTAGTCAACCGCAAGAGCAATGTCTGTTACACATTGAGATATGCCTAGGATAAACACACACATGCACACACACACACACACACACACATGCATGCACACACGCACACACTCATACACATGGCCCTAACCACAATACTCACTCCACACCAGCCTTCGGTGGCATGAGTAAAAATAGTTTGAAGGATCCACCACCGCATATGCTCAGCCTGAGTTTTTGGCTACTGTATTTACATGGATGATGCTCTGCTGGATATTAATGGTTTGTTCTGGGCCCGCAAAAAGCTAGTAAAGTATGAGCATGGTCCTAACCCGTTACTGGTCAAATTTGGTTAAGAAAATGTAATTATTTTCTTATTGAATGTCCATTTACAGGCCAAGAGAATACAATTTGTTTAAATTTATCACTGGGATGAACAACCAGAGGGAGCTACATGAGCAATTTGAGGTGTTCTGCCATGAACGCATACGTGTAGCGCCCTGTTCCCCGAGCGCAGCAGCCAAGACGAGGTGGCCAAGTCAGAGACCAACGTCCCATGCAGCATAGGCTACGGCCATGCCAACATAGGCCAGCAAGGGTGGGTGGAGCAGGCTAAATGGCCCCAGCCTGCCAGGCAGCCCGTGCCTTGAGGTGGTATGGCACCGGCAGAGGTGGGCATGTTTCTGGTCCTGTGAACCGTACTCGAGGGTGCAGCTCCCACACGGACCATTGTGCTGTCACAGACAGCTTCGGAGACAGTACCACTCTTGGATCACTTGGTTCAATCTCAGCCCCTAGATGGGCTTGAAGGAGGCTGGCTGGCCTACAACATTCAAGAGTAGAAGTGGATGAGAGAGGACCGTTTAGTCGTACAGTGGCCTTCAGTCAGGTAGCAGCGTGATTGGACAGGCTATCAGCCTGCTGTCACCAGTTCCTATCTGGACCCCAAAACCAAGGGATGCAGATCAGCGGTTGTTCATAGAAGAGGAGATACAATCCCTCATATCAAAGCTAGCAATTCAACCTGCTCAAACGAACAAGAACGAAATTACGAGATTTCTAAATTATGCTCCCCCCCCCCTCCCCATTCCCACAAGCACAAACTCCTATCCAAAATTGGTAAAGATCCCTTCAATTGAACTCTAGTTATCATCCGGAAATAATATGATGTCATTAATTGGCCCACCGTTACCTTTGACCGTTTGACCCCAAATTCGATAGGGTTCTTCAGAATGGGAAGGACAACCTCCCACCTAAGATTGGTAAAGATCTGTTCAATAGATCTCGCGCTATCATCCAGAAATGCAATATAAGGTTATTTATTGAGTCACTGTGACCTTGACCTTTGACTGTTTAACCCCAAAATCAATACAGCTCTTCAGAAGGGCAAGGACAACCTCACAACCTAGATTGTGGATCAGAGTGACCTTGACCGTTGGCCTTTTAACCCGAAAATCAATTGTATTCTTCGGAATCGCAAGGCTACCCTAATAACCAAGACTGATAATGATCCCTTTAATAGAACTCGAGTTATCATCCGGAAACCCAGTATAATGTCCTTATTTGGGTCACTGTGACCTTGACCCTTGGGCTCATAAATCAATAGGGTTCCTCGGAATGCCAATGTTTGACCTTTTGACCTCAAAATCGATAGGGTTCTTCGGGCCACCAAGAACAAGCTCCCATCTATGATTAGTAGATCCCTTCAATAGAACAAGTTTTATTCCGAAAATGCAACATTATGTCAATAATTAGGTCACTGTGACATTGACCTTTGAGTTTGACTGCGCGTGTGCGTGCGTGCGTGTGCGTGCGTGATAACTATCTGGGATTCTCTTCAACCGTGTTCCTGGTGGCAAAGAGCACTGGTCGGTGGAAAGCAATTCCCAATCTAAAGCCACTCAACAAATTCATATCATGCCAAGTTTCACACGAGGTATCAGAAGATACCAAATATCTCGCCTTCTTAAGTTGCAGCAGTACCCGGTCAGCGCTGGACTAAATCTTCGGTGGAAAAATATTCAAGCCATGTACATATATACAAGAGCTATTAGAATTCGAAAAGTCTCATTTTAAAATTTGACGATCCACTTGTTGAATCAAAATAACAATGGTACTACCGAACGGGTAAGCATAGCTTCGTAGAACCATAGCTTGGCAACTAAACCCATAAAGTCTTGCAGCCCGGTAGTAACCTGCAGGCATACCAAGTCTGACCAAAAGGCAAATGGTCCAAACATAACCAAAGTGCATAGCTCGAAAAAAGAAGAAACATTTTCAAGAGCAAGTCCATTAATATGATGCAGGCTACATTTAAGAAGTCTATACAACAAATCAAAGCATTTTATCTAAACTGAATAAGTCTTTGCTGATTACATTGTCTTTTGAAAAAATATTAACCTCAGCATAATACGCATTGTATAGAACAAATCTGTGAAGTTTTATTCAAATTGGATAACCCCTTGTAGGATGCAAATGTCGTTTTAAAAAAGCTTAACCCCAGCATAATACATATATATCCAAACAACATAATACATATAACCTGGATAAGTCTTTGCTGATTAAATTGTCATTTGAAAAAACATTAACCACAGCGTAATAAGCATAAGCTGGATGCAAATCAGCCATAAATAATCAAAGCCTAAACCCAGTAAAGATGTCAAAATTTTGAAAATCGATTTCTTTTTTATGTGGACTAGTCCTAAGGATGGTATAGAACAAATCTGTGATGTTTTATTCAAATAGGATAACCACTTGTTGCGTAAATTGTCATTTGGAAAAAAGCTTAACCACAGCATAATACATATAACCTGGATGCAAATCAGCCCTAAAATGATCACAGTTCAAAACCAAAAAAAAAATATGGGAAAAATTGGAAAATTATTTTATTTTGCATGTTGAATAGTCCTAAGCAACATATAGAATGAATCTGTAATTTAATCAAACATGATAAAAGTATGGGAAAATGTCAAAAATCATTATAATTTTGATGCGGACTAGTCCTAAGCATTGTATAGAACACATGTGAAGTTTTTAAAAAAATTGGATAACCCTTTGTGGGTGCAAATGTCATTTTACAAAAGTTTTAACCAACGTGGACACCAACATTTTCCCCCCTCTCCCAAAATCAAAATTACTTCGTGAGGACAAGATAAAAATGAAAACAGTTCAAATGGTCTTGGCAGGATTTAGAAAGGGAATACGGACAGCATCCATAGATCTAAAGGATGCATATTTTCACATTCCAATAGTGAGGAGTTTCCGACGGGTACCAAAGATTTGCTTTTCAGGGCTGCAACATGGAATTCAATGTTCTCCCATTCCGAGTTTTGATGCCCCCCCCTTGGGTCTTCAACAGAGTGGTCCTTGCAGTCCACACGCAGATAGACAACTGGCTGGCAAAGCACACACAAAACAGTTTATCAGCCAATCTCAAGATAGTTGTCAACTAGACTGGATCACCAGAAATCAGATCGTGTTCTATCACAGAAGTTTGTTTACCTGGGCATGTTCTTCAATCTAGAGATAAGATATGTTTACCCACCTCTGACCTCTCCGTAACTTCCCATCTGGCATGATGAAAATACCAAAATCCAAAATGAGGTTGCTTTAAACAGTGGATCCAGCCAGGCAGTGGCTAGAGATGATATTGCGAGGTGCTTCAGACTGACCTAGATAACCTCAAGCTTGTGGTGGTCAGGACCAATATATATGCTGAGCCTCTTAGCTGGGCTGATGTCTGTCTCTTTTGACAGAAAACCAAGTCATATGCACCTCTACGCTTGACCAGAGGCTACGATGATCTCGATTGTTAACACTCGAGGGTCAGTGCCACCTCGGAGGTAGGGACAACACCCCTAATCATGGCAACCAGCTCAGTATTCCATGTTGGAAACTTGCTCGGAGAGCAAGCAAGTACCAGGTCAGTGGGTGTGACGGGGCTGTACTTCGGATATGCTGGAAGAATGGAGGTATTCAGCTTGAGATCTACCACTATGGTCTCTGCCATCCTCTGGCCTGCTGATGCCTCATAGTCAAGCTTTAGCTCAGAGAAGTATGGAGAGAGAGAGAGTGAGAGAGAGAGAGAGAGAGAGAGAGAGAGAGAGAGAGAGAGAGAGATGTTGAGCCTGAATCATGCAGGCTAATCCACTAAGCAAAGGCGATCTATTTCAATGACTGTTCACGACTAAGATTGGGGAGACAGGCCAACAACACTCCATGGAGTTGAGAAGAGTTCTGCTTCAAGTGTAGGAACATTCTTTGGAGTTGCAGCTCTGTGACTTCCATATGTTGCCATTGCACTGCAGCCATCTGAGCCACTGACCATTTAAGAAGTGCTTTATAGGATGACGATGCTGTATGACCATGTCACGATTCTTAGCATCTGTGGATTCACCAATACAATGCCTTTATGTTGAAATGGACAAAGAGATTAGAGGCAAAATGGCAGCCCTCATGCATAAACATGGTGTAGTAGGTGGGTCATCACTGCCAAAGCAATGATCAAGTGTTGGGACTGGCCACTGACAGAGAAAGGCTGTTCACCCACCAATTTGCTCAGTAAATTCCAATACAGAGGTCAGTCGACTGATTATCCCCGAGGGATATTCACCACACTTCTGTTAGCAGTGGATATGAGGGAGCAGGGCAGCCTTCCATCTGATGCCATTGTTCACCAACTGTATGAGCCTGGTGAGCTGGAAGGTGATCGATGGCATGCAACAGACTTACTGCTCGATAGATATCCACAGACTCAACAGGAATGTGGAGATGATGGGACAGCCTAGACTGTACTACCTAGTTAGTGGCCCCTGGCTGCCATTTGTGCGAGAGAAGTTTCGGCTGGTCCCTGCAGACTCAAAACTACCGCAACCAGGAGTGCTTGTCTCTGCAAGACCTCAAGGTCGGGATGCAGCTCCTCGAGGAAGGCATCCATTTCTACGTTATCACAGACAGCGATCACCTCAAAATGCTTGTAGTCATAAGCTAGGGTGTTGATGTCATCTGAAGCGATCCATTGCTTGGTTTCCTGGGGGCTGAGTAAGGTGACTCTCGGTCTTGTATCAAATCTGAATCCTGACGACGTTCTTCTTCACACCTTTCGCAATGCATAGCTCGCTGCTGACTGAGCAAAAGATAAAATATATTTCAGGATGCAGACCGACGAACTCCTGGATAGACATCCATGTCCACCCAAACTTCATCTTGCCCAGTACCTTCTTTGTGTCACTGTCTATCAAGTACATGGATATGGCTGCGGAGACTGACATTTGACATAAGCGACTATCTGGTAGCTCTCAGCAGCCATATCCATGTACATGTCCTCTGTTTAAGCCTCGGGCAGGAGATTATCCATGTCCCTGTACATGAGCTCACACTGACTGCCATACTTCAGCTGATTGTAGTAGAAGTCATACATGAGGGCCTTCGAGCGGGCTAGAATAGACATGCCCATACAAAGAAGGCTAGTCTCGGGCATGTGAAGAACGGCTAGGTCATCAACAAATTTGCTCTGGTGTAGCTGGACTTGGATTTTAGCCAACTCATCCTGTCCTCATTAGATAAGCTAACCAGCTTGATGTCCACCCACTTATGCTGATTCTGCATCCTCTTGCAAAAGATAGTGATGTCCATCAGCTTGCAGAGGTCTTTCTCGAAGTCACTGACCGCCTTTTTTCTGGAGCTCTGTTGAGCCCGATGTACGGCTCTATCCATGGAGACTTAGTGCCATGCAGGATTCTGTGAACCTTCTTGAGCTTCAT
This sequence comes from Chaetoderma sp. LZ-2023a, assembly GCA_034401795.1. NCBI lineage: Eukaryota > Metazoa > Mollusca > Caudofoveata > Chaetodermatida > Chaetodermatidae > Chaetoderma > Chaetoderma sp. LZ-2023a. The sequence goes on along the minus strand of CM067360.1, from coordinate 17,424,604 downwards.
CCCCCAGACTCGGGTAGAGTACGCATGAGGTTGCGGTAGTGCAGCGCATAGCATTTCTTATCCCTTGGATTTGGCACAAGTTTTTCTGCTGTGGTTCCAGTCACGCTGGCAACCATATGCTGGTACGCGAAGAGCCATTCTTCCTTCACCTTTATCTGTTCTGGTGCTAGTGGGTTGCTTCTATTGTGTGCGTGTGCGTGCGTGAGTGCATGTGCATGTCTCCTGAAGCTTCTGGGGTAGTCAGGGTCCACCTCCATGATGTAGCCCTTTACAGCAGCATCAGGATTTTGTGCAATCTCTGCCGGCTCAGCCATGTCCTCCACCCATGCAAACACCTAAGTTTCTAGGTGTTAGCTTATTGGCCAGCCATAGAGATTGTTAGCATCCATATAGATGGTGCAGCTTGTTGTCTGTTGTGGATCATATCCAAAGATGTATGGCTTGTTAGCTTTCGCATAGCTCTTGCTGACCATCAACATACCACCCCCTGAAGTCTTTTTCCATGACACGTTACACATGTCATAGTCAACGAGTATCTCCAGTTCTACACACCTCTTCCTGAATATGGCATTCTAGATCAACCCTGGACCGGTGTAGTCATGGGCTGGGTCCAGATGGTATTGCTGGAGGCACGTTGTGCAGAATCTCTCAAGGACATCTGCGAGGAGCAGTGTTGGACAGCAGGTAGAGGTTGTGATCCTTTCCCATGGTCTGGCAGCCCAACTGTGCTCAGACAGACTATGCATGATTGTAGTCACTGCAAAATATGTCCCCACCAGAGAGTTTACTATAGAAGGTATCCTGGGGTAGAAGAAAGGTCTCATTGAATCAGTCCCCACTATCCATGTGCTCACATATGCAAACACCATTGCAGAGGCTCACAGTAATCAGTAAGCCGCAAATCCACTAAACTAGATACCAGCTTGTCAAGTGGTGCTGGGAGGAACTGGACTCACTCAATGAATCCTGGGTTGCAGAGGCTGAATGAGATCTGTTGTTGGGGATGCAGTTGGTCTGTCTCTCTGTCTGTGACATGGCTTGCATGATGAGGTGGGAGTCATGGAGGTTGTGCAACATGACTGGAATTGTAGTTGTCTTTGCGCCGAGGTGCGGCTTAAGGTTGCAGGCAGCAGGTGCTAATCCATGGAAGCGGTCAGTGATGTGACAGTGATCTCAGCAGCTGTCAGTGTCTCAATCACGAGTTCAGGGTTTGTCGTACACATGCCAGCTGACTGCAGGTTTGTGAGCATGGCAATCATCTCTTGTCATCTACATCGGTCTTGGGCTGGTGAGTACATCCTTGTTCTCTCATCTTCCTGCGCCAGCCGATCCAGTAAGTGTTTTACTGTGTATTCTCCTCGATACAATACAGTAAGCTACTGACACCATCACAACAAAGCACGGTCTAGGACAAGCTATGGACCTCGTGGCTGTACATTTACGGAGAGCCAGATTTGATTCTGGTCCCTCGCTCACGGTTGTCAGGGCATCAAAGTTGGCATAGATGATGAATGTCACCTCGAGCTGCTTGTGGTAGTCGGTGAACTGCAGCATTTTCCTGTCATCTGCTCACATCGTTATACATATTGGCTTGTCACTGAGTCCTCGACAGTCTGGCTTATGCTGGGTAAGTAGGCTTCCCGGGAATAGCAGTGGAGGTACAGCTTGAAGCATTTCCTCCAAACGTGTCGCCTCAAGTCATGGAGCAGGCAATTCATCTTCTTGATCCACATGTAATGTTGCTTACCACCCTTCTCAATGAGCAGTATATTCGTCCGTGAGATGTTTAAATCAGACTCACCGAGCTGTAGAGGGTAAAGCCCCATGTCATGCCTGAATTCGTTGCTCGCTAAACCATTCTGCTGATCAACACACTTCATCTGGCTGAGAGGTGTAGGAGAGTGCACATTGCTGAAGTCAATGCTGTCTGTGCTCTGCATACGTTGGTAGCTGGCATGTGTTGATATCTTTCTAGATATCTCCCTGATAGGCGAGACCAGTGCAGGTAGTCATTATCCATGTTCTTGATTACTGCTGACTACAGCTCGCTTCCCTTTCTTGGAGCCGGGAAGGTCGATTTAGCACTGCAGCCACAACACAATGGTTAATATATGGCGATGTTGCGGTAGAGTAGTTCTCAAAGCCTTGCCGCACCTTAGCATTGACATCCTTCAGTAATGCTTTAAGATCATTTGCCTCTAGGAAGGCCTGTTTCATAGACCAGAACAGCGGATCTGTGGTAAATCAGTTCCATTGTTGTTCTCCTTGGGGAGGGTCACCTTGAGTGTGAGGCAGAAGTTCACTCCCTTTACATTGAGGATTTCTTCTACCAGCCTCCTCTGTGTGTTGTCTTGCTTGTCGGCTAGGAAAGCTGCTGGATCCTTTTCCCAATGCCCATGAAGAACCCACCCTCACTGGTAGTTCAGGATTACACAGGGAGTCCTCACAAAGGCAGGGGTTGTTTCCTCCTGGAAGATTTTGTCCAGTAGACTGTCAAACCCATCATCTGTGAGCTTCCCACATGGAGATATTGCAGCCTTCCAAATCAGTTTGGGTGTCTTGCATGGTGTCAGGATAGGCTTCTCAGTAGCACTCTGTGCTGCCTACGTCTCAGCTTCCATGTGGAGCTAGTTTTGGTCTCAATATGGTGGAGATGGAGTGGGCTCAGTGTGAGGGGTACAGATCGAAGAGCTGTCAACCCCTCTGCATACATGGCAGGGCTGATCAACCCTTGCTGTGACAATGTCATTAGTTGACGCAAGTCATTCCCCATTTTTAGGGAGGTATGGGTATGTGTACCTCTTTCTCTAAATGGACGTTTGAACTTGTCTGCTTGCATATTTACCCAGCCATGTGTGAGAGTACAGAGGTGTCCATATGTAGCCGGTATATCTAGGGTACTCTTTCTATAAATGTATACTTAGACCTGTCTCAATTATATACACTTTGGCCGGGCTATAACCACATGTATCTCTTTCTCTAAATGGACATTTCAACCTGTCTCTCAGTTGTATATACTTCAACTTGGCTATAGCTGCTGGTATCTCTCTCTAAATGCGAGTTTTGAAGTGGCTGGGGATGTGGTACTGACTACATACATGTAGTCTGAAATAGATGGAGAAGCTTGAATGATACTCAAAGAAGATGGTAACTCCTGTGCTACAAGCCAAGGTAGCATACCTCCCAGACACTAGAGACAGTGTGTTCAGAGCAGAATGGGAGACAATGTCTCGAGGTTTCGAAATGTCACTGACAAATATACTGACCAGGCAAACCACCAACAAACTTCATGATTAGTATGAGATTACCAAGGGCCTGAGAACTGTGTTCGAAAGGGCTACGAATGGAGATACCACCAAGGAAGCTGCAGTAGTCATAGCCACCACACAGGCCAGTCATCTGTAATCAGGGTTCATAAAGCCTAAGAACAAGACCACCAAGATAATGTCAGAATGACAGGCAGTACCACCAAAAAGCAGGCCCACAATCAGGCCGATAGGGCAAGAAGGGAAGAAATACGCACCAACAACTACAATCGCCAACCAGTCCCAATACTGGACACACGCAGCACAGATGCCATTGAAGAGCTTTTCTGAATGGTGACAAAGCTAAGCGACAGTCAACGAAAGTGACTACACCGCCATAGTCATAAGTCTTTTGTCACTAGCATGCTAACAGCTTAAGAAAGCAGAATTTGGTACACTCAAGTCAAGAATGGACCTGAGGAAGCTAAGGATTTCGGCTGAGGACAAGGCACAGTGGGCAAAAGCGAAGGACTGATTGCAGCTGTATGATGTTTCTACTACTACAGCCACAGAATACAGTAATCATACATATGCTCACAGTTTCATAATCAAAGAATCAAACCATATCTGATACTTTTCATTTTTTAGGTGCAACAACCGATAAGCATACAACACAGTTGTACCATACTTTTGGCTGTTTGTGTTTTAAACACTCAAACATAATTCTCGACTACCCAACTATTGATGTTCTAGTGAAGGGCCTAGGTTTCAGCCCTACTGTCTCTGAACCGAACATGGGCAGATTGTTTTCAGACCTCCAAGCATCTTTTAGGCGAATCAGATTGTCTCATTGACTTCTTCATACCTAACCCACATCCTCCACATGCTCACCTCGCAGAGGATCACCAACACACAAAATATCACTTAACCATCTACAATGCCAAATTTCCAAGACACCTTACTCAGGAAGTGTAACCCACACTGGATGCATTGTTTGAAGTCTTCTTTAAAGCCGTACGATATGAATATCGTAAACATATCCACCACAGGATATCATTAAGTAATGTAAACCATCAAGAACAACAGCCACTCCTCAATCTCAAGGACAACCATACAATTGTCATAAAAACGGCAGACAAAGGCCAAGCTACTGTTATTCAAAATAGGGCAGACTATATAGCAGAAGCACACTGCCAACTAACGGACAAGCGCTTCTCCAAAAAAACCATGTTACACAATGTTATGAACCACGATACAAAACTGGTGGAAGTCTTGACCAATTAGTCAGGGATGGTAAAATTGACCAACAAACAGCCACATGGCTCATTCCCATCCCAGCAAATACTGCCAGATTCTACATCCTGCCCAAGATCCACAAAGCCCAGAAAGATGGTCTCACACAAGGCAGGCCCATCATCAGTGGTGTTGGTTGCCTGTCTGAGCTAATCAGTAGCTTTATGCATATATAACAAAAGAAGACACTACTATAGTACCAATGACTGTGACTTCTTTGAATACCAATATTCCAAACCAAGAAGGACTATGCACAGTTGCAAAATTCTGCATGAAACACAGCCTCCATGGAACACTAAGTCTTTCAATCAGAGAGCTATTGAACCTACTCAAAGTTAGTCCTTGAATGCAACAATTTTAATGTTCAATGAAGAACATTACCTAATTACCAAACAGGAGGCACCACCATGGGCAGCAAAGCTGCATGCACATTTGCATTACATTTTTATGGCAGATCTGGAGACAAAACTCCTCCAATCAGCCCCCCTAGAGGCTATAACAGATGCAGACTGGCCTTCCTGAATAAAAAGCTATTTGGTTTCTGAAAAAAACAAGACAATTAAAGACACCATAGTCAGAGCGAAACTCCCGCCACTCATCACAACATCAAGAGATAAGCACAGAAATGTCCTAAGCGCCTGTCCCACCACCAATTGCAACATTTGCCAGAATATGCACAAAAATCAGTTCTTCAAAAGCATTAATGTTTTACACATAACGCCAAAATCATAGGTAACTGTCAAACCAGAAATATCATCTACCGGTAACTCCACACCAGCAGCAAATACCATAAACAATATGTGGGAGAAACTTTACATCCATTCAAAATTAGCATCTGGGTGCACTTACGCTCCATTACTAACTTATACAAAAACGAGATACGATAACCTGTATCCAGACACTTTAAACAAAACTAGACGTTTCAGAATTAACCCCAAGTCCTCAAATTGGAATTTGCAGATAGAAACTCCACAATTTGGAGAGAGCCACTGGATACACCAACTCCACATTATGGAGCCTATATGTATCAACCAGGAAGAATAATGGCCACAACTTTTATGACACAGTTCATCAGAAGCTGTCCAGTCAGTATGTACATGTAGTTAGCAAAAGCTATTCATATGATGCATGATTTGTCCTCAAGACCACAAATTGCCCCGTTTATGGAAGTTGTGCACCAAGCAAGCATCACTGAAAGCATTAGAGTTGACATCCAGAATCCGCAGAACACTAGTCCCCATGATGCTAACCTGACACTATTTTCAGCTTCACAGCAGATGACAAAAGCAGGAGATACTGTAAAACAGAATATTTTTTTAACATTACAAGGTACAAACAATTAGCCTCCTCCAGATTACGGGTCATTTTACATGTATGTGTAGCGGGTAGTAATCCACATTCAGAACTGCTAGTACAAAGGTATAATCAAATTCTATATCAAACAGCAATTGAGCCGAGTCCTGCAAAGAGAAAGCCGAGACCAACCAGATTTAGAGGGGATGCTCAACTCAAAACAATAATGCTAGAATCAGCACATAAGGAATGGAAGTCATAGATGTCCAAAGGATCCGAATTCTGGGGTCAGAAAAGGCTTGCAATAAAACTCCTAAAAAGCCCTGAAACCGAAACAAGCTAAACCAACATCATGGAAAACAGTGTACAAAACAGAAATCAAATGTACAAGATAATCTGACAGACTTTCAAAACGAAACCATCTACTGATCCATGTAACCGCTTCATTAAGCTTTGTTAAGTAACAACATGTGTCAGACTCCCATTGATCATCTCACTGAGGGCATAGCCACACCTAGGACTGAATGAAGTCCAGCAACGTCACATTGTGGTGGATATCTGCCAGACGGATACACACCCAGCCACCCACCCACTCAGCCACTAACCCACCCACACACAAACACACAAATTGCAAGAAACGGAGACCGAAAAAACCGGCAAAAATTAACATACAGGAAAAACGCAAAAATGCGAAAATGCAATTTTGTGCCTGTGTGTGTACGTTCATGCATGCGTGTGTGCACACGCAGACACACAAACAAACCAAATACGCACATCCACCCCAAACACCCCCACCCCAAACACACGCACACAACAAAATTGCTAAAAAAAATCGCAAAAACCGTAAAAAAAAAGAAGAAAAAAAAGAAAATAACGAACGAAAAAAACGTCAAAATGCAATTTTGTGTGTGTGAGTGAGTGAGTGAGTGAGTGACTGAGCGAGCGAGTGTGTGCACATGTGATTGAGCATGCACCTGTGTGGACATATACATACACACTTGTTTGTGTTGTGTGTTTGTAAATGTGTGTGTGTGCGTGTGTTTAGATATCTGCAACAATGTCAGGTTACTTGACTTCATCCAGTTGTAGGTGTGGTTATGCCCTTGGTGAGATGACCAATGCCAGTCTGACACTTGAAGATGCTTAACAAAACTTAATTATGGCCAAGCAGGAACCATCTCTACCTAATGTACAAACACCATACCACGCAAGAGGGTAGTGCCCTACAACCTACCCAAGCTTGTCAGCAACACTGACAGCCACATGTCCTCAGGGAGCAGAGAGCCAACCTCGGCATCAGCTCTGATACAAACGAAGCTCTAACAAAAATATGTATGGAATCACCATAGAAGTTATCAAAAACAACAACCGAATTAAGCATTCTGATGATTCTGTAGTAGTAAAACTATCGACAGAGCAGAAAGCATTACGGCTGCGCATCTATCAAAATGGCCAAAGTAAAAAACACACCAAACTATGCGGGGAACGCAATAACATACTGTGACACATCAGTGAATGCTTAAAAGATCTTACTATTCAACATGTAGAAATCACTGCCATGGATGATTGTTACAGAATGTTTCGGGCAGGCCAATCCCTGCGAGTTATTGACTTCACACCACCACTCACAGACACTGTACACAAATTGGAAGGAAACTTTATCGGGACTGACCATAGCAAAGCGGATGCAATTCGAGAATGGTCAAGGAACAATTAAACACTCATGATACTGAACCCTTTCACCCATTGTTAGGTGACACTGGTGGCCATAACTAACACCAATTAAAAGAGCAGAAGTTGAGAAAGCACTCAAATCCCTGAAAGATGGACATACATCCGACCCAAATAGGCAAGTGACATTATCTCAAACCTGATCACGCACCTAATCAATTCAGCCTTTATGCACCACCTTCCCATCGATGCTGTAGGGCAAGGTACCCTTATTGCGCTACCCATGCCCAAGAAGCCACCCCGTCCTCCAGCCAATCTGTCACCCATTGTGCTCCTCAACAGCATAAGAAAGATCCTATCCAATGTTACTCTATTCCACATCCGAGACAAGATCACTGATTTCAAACGTGGACGCAGCTGCGCAGATATTGTATTGGCTCAGTGTGTGCGTGCGTGCGTGCGTGCGTGCGTGCGTGCGTGCGTGCGTGCGTGCGTGCGTGCGTGCGTGCGTGTGTGGTCATGTCCAACCACTGAGATCTCCACAAAATGGGCGTTGACATGTCATGAGCCTTCAACACAATTAACAGCTCAAAGATGTACTACATTAGGCCAGTTGCAATGAAGATGAGCTGCGACTAGTGAGACTACTGCTTGCAGACACCAAGCCGAGATGAAGAGTCAAAAGAGTGAAGTCTGCAGAGTTCAAGACATCAATTGGATCCCTACAGGGAGATGGACTATTCCTTGTGCTTTTCACCTGTTACCTTGCTGCTGCATTGCAATCTGTGCGGGAAAGCGCCACAAGACCAAACCCCCAGGTCTCCATACTGGGTATGCCTCTAGAGATGGAATATGTTGATATTGTGGACTTCATAGACAAGGAAAAGAAACCCATTGACGAACTACTTTTAATAGCTGCAACCAAACTAAAAATTGAGAATCGAAAACATAGTTCATCCACATATACCTATCGACAAAGCATGAAACTAAAGAAAATCACGATCCCCTTCGTGAAAGGGAACCTAGGAGGAAAAGAAATATCCTGGGCTCACTGCTTTGCAGTACTGCTTACATTGCTGCACGCTGCATCATGGGAAACATAGCTTTGCAGTCCTTCTGGAAGCTATGGATTCATAGATCAAAGATGCTGTTGACAAAGAGACTACGTTTACACAACACGATGTGCATAACCGTAATGCTGTATAACTGTAACAGCTGAGAAGCTCCAAAGTAACAGCTGAGAAGCTCCAAAAGGCAGCTCTAGAGAGGTTAGCAGCTTGCCCACATTAAGGTGGAGCAGGCTGAATGCGCTTGAGTAATAAGTTGTTATGCGAGAGTTATGTTGTAATATACCTTTGATTTACACCTAGTCATATAGCCAGGTAGGCTCATGGCTGAGAACATCAGCCTTGGAGAGAGAGCTTTGTCTGTGTCAGGAACATTATGATTTTATAGGAATAACTCGACTTTCCCTAGTTTCTCCTAAACCATGACACATTCAATGCAGCATTGAAATGGCACCAGATGACTATTCCGCTCCCCAATGGGAAGGACACGTAATGATAGATCAGACAGCAGCCATTAAGTACTATCTAGTAATAGAAGAAATGATTCTTTAAAAGTTAGAAATGACCTTTAAAATGACATACAGCCTATGTCTATAGGACAGACACCCACCCACCCCCACACACAAACTCAAGGGCCCATCCATGATCACCAGCACATCAAAAGGAGATAAGGAATAACTCAGACAGCAGAGGAGTGGCTGTCATTCCCAAGCTGCTCCCACCAGCTTGAAAACTCACCTTTAAAGAGACATCAGTGGTTAGTCTAGTTGATGTATATACAACTATGAGACAGGGCCAAATGTCCATTTAGAGAAAGAGATACATGTGGTTATAGTGTAACCGAAGTATATATAACTGAGACAGGTCTAAACGGTCATTTAGACAATGTGTACCCTAGATATACTTGCTACATATGGGCACCTCCTCTCACACAATGTTGGGTAAACTGTGAGCAGACAAGTCCAATTGCCCATTTAGACAAAGAGGTACACTTACCCATACCTGCCTTCCACCAACTAATGACATAGTGGCAACACAGGTTGATCAGCCCTGCCATGTATGCAGAGGGGTTGAAAGCTCTTTGATCTGTACTCCTCACACTGATCCCACTCCATCTTGCTGTAGTGAGAAGCCAGAACAAGCTCCACATGGGAATCCCACATTGAGCAGGCTGCCCAGAGTGCTACTGAGAAGTCTATCCTGACACGATGTAAGACGCCCAAGTCAACTGGGAAGCCTGCAATGGTTCCATGTTGGAAGCTCACAGATGAGGCATTTGACAGTCTGCTAGATGAACTGTTCCAGGAGAAAAGAATCTGTGCCTTTGTGATGACTCCCTACGCAGATCTTCATGTACCTGCAATGGTGGGTTCTTCATGGGCATTGGGAAAAGGATCCAGCAGCTTTCCTAGCCGACAAACAAGACAACACACAGAGAAAGCTGGTAGAGGAAGTCCTCCATCTAAAGGGAATGAACGTCTGCCACACTCTCAGGGTGACCCTCCCCAAGAACAATGATGGAACAGAATTCACCACAGACCTGATGCTAGGGTCTAAACAACAGGCCCTGCTAAAGGCAAATGATCTTGGAGCATCATGGAAGGATGTCAATGCTAAGGTGCTACAAGGCCTAGAGAACTATAGTACCGCAACATCGCCAGATATCAGCCACAGCATGGTGGCTCCTAAATTGCCCTTCCTGGCTCGAACAAAGGGAAGCGAGCTGTAGTCAGCAGTAGTCAAGAACATGGATGATTACTATCTGTGCTGGTCTCACCTGTCAGCAAGATCTCCAGCAGATATCAACACACACCAGCTCCCAACATATGCAGAGCACAAACAACATTGACTTCAGCGATGTGCCCTCTCCTATACCTCTCAGCCAGATGAAGTATGTTATCAGCAGAATGGTTTAGCGATCAACGAATTCGGGCATGACAAGGGGGTTTACCCTCTACAGCTCAGCGAGGCTGATTCAAACATCCCAAGTACAAATCTGCTGCTCATCGAGTGGTGGTAAGCAGCACTACACATGGATCAAAAAGATGAATTGCCTGCTCCATGATCATAGGCGACGTGCTTGGAGGAAACACTTCTGTGAACTGTGCATCCACTGTTATTCGCGGGCCTACTTACCCAGCACAAGCCGGAATGTAGAGGAGTCAGTGACAGGCCAATATGTATATAAAGATACCAGCAGATGACAGGAAGATGCTGCAGTTCACAAACTATGACCAAGCAACTTGAGGTGCCATTCATCATCCATGCAGACTTCGATGCCCTGACAACAGTGACAGAGACACCAGAATCGAATCTGGCTCAGAGCACCACTCAGTAAACGCACAGCCACAAGGTCTGTAGTTTGTCCTCGACCGTGCTTTGTTGTGATGCTGCCAGTGAGCTTCATGTATTATATTTAGGAGAATACACAGTAAAGCACTTACTGGATCAGCTGGTGCAGTAAGAAGAGAGGATAAAGGATGTACTTGCCAACCCAAAACCGATGGAGATGATCAGAGATGATTGCCATGCTCACAAACCTGCAGTCAGCTGCCATGTGTGCGACAAACCCTGAACTCGTGATTGAGACAGACAGCTACCGAGATCATTGTCACATCACTGACCACTTCCGGGGAGCAGCATACGTTGTCTGCAACCTTAAGCTGCAACTCAGTGCAAAGACAACCACTATTCCAGTCATGCTGCACAACCTCCGAAGTTATGATTCCCACCTCATCATGCAAGCTATGTCACAGACAAAGAGCCAGAACAACTGCATCCCCAACAATATGGAGAAATAGATCCCGTTCAGCCTCTGCAACCTACAATTCACTGACTGAGTCCAGTTCGTCCCGGCATCACTTGACAAGCTGGTATCTAGTTTAGTTGAGTTGCGGCTTACTCATTACCATGAGCCTAATAAGCACCCTCTTGCTCCACAATGGTGTTTACATATGTGTGCAAATGGATAGGTGGGGGAGGGGGGAGGAACCGATTCAATGAGACCATTCTACCACACCAGGCTACCTTCTATAGTAAACTCTCTGTTGCGCACATATTTGACATCGACTACAACCATGCACAGGCTGTTTGCGCACAGTTTGGCTGCCAGACAATGGGAGAGGATCCCAACCTCTACCTGTTCTCCAACACTGCTCCTCGCAGATATCTTAGGAAAAATTCTGCAAAATGTGCCCCCAGCAATACCTTATGGATCCAGCCCATGACTACACTAGTCCAGGGTTGAGGCCAGATGTCATAATACTCAGGAAGTGGTGTAGAACTTGAGCTACTCTTCGACTATGACATGCATCTTTTCGTGGAAAAAGCCTTCAGGCATGGTATGTCGATGGGCAGCAAGAGCTATGCAAAAGCTAACAACCCATACGTCTTAGGGTATGATCCACAACAGACAGCAAGCTGAATCATCTATCTGGATGCTAACAATCTCTATGGGTGGGAAATGAGCCAACACCTAGAAACTGGGCTGTTTGCATGGGTGGAGGACATTATGGAGCCAGCAATGTCCTGATGCTGCTGTAAAGGGATACATTATGGAGGTGGACCTCGAGTAGCCACAGGAACTGCATGAGTCACGCACACATGCACGTACACAATGAATACCCACTAGCACCAGAATGGATGAAGGTGAAGGAAGAATGTCTCCACGCATACCAGCGTATGCTTATCAACACAATTGGAACCACAGCAGAGAAACTTGTGCCAACCCAAGGGATAAGAAATGCTATGTGCTGCACTACCGAAACCACATGCATGATCTATCCGAGTCTGGGGATGAAGTCCAAGAAGTTTCACAGAATCCTGCATGGCACTAAGTTTCCATGGATAGAGCTGTACATCAGGCTCAACACAGAGCTCCAGAGAAAGGCTGTCAGTAACTTCGAGAATGACCCCTGCAAGCTGATAAACATTCCTGTCTTTTGCACGAGGATGGAGAACCTGTACTTGTGGGTGGATGTCAAGCTGGTCCACTCATGCATCTAAGGAGAACAGGGTGAGGCGCCTAATAGTCAAGCCCAGCTCCACCAGAGCAAATGTGTTGACCTAGCCATTCTCCACATACACAAGACTAGCCTCGTACAAAACAGCCCTCGTTGTTTGGGCATGTCTATCCTGGACCGCTCGAAGGACCTCATGTATTCATGACTTCTACTACAATCAGCTGAAGGCATAGTATGGTGGTCAGTGTGACACAAGGGACTACCTGGTAGAACACTCAATAGACAGTGGCACCAAGATGACGGTGCTGGGCAAGATGAAGTACACGTGTGCATGTGTGCCTATCTGGGAGTCCATCGGTATGTATCTTGAAATATATTTCATCTTAGGCTCAGTCAGCAGAGAGCGATGCAATGAAAAAGCTATGAAGAAGAACGTCGTCAGGATTCAGATTTGACATGAGCAATACTGAGTCACTCGTCAAGCGAAAAGCATTGATGGGGTGCACCAGAATAGGATCTCGCTCAGTCCCCAGGAAACCAAGCAATGGATCACTTCAGATGACATCAACATTATAGCCTATGACCACAAGCATTTTGAGGTGCTTGCTGTCTGTGATAGCGTAGAAATGCATGCCTTCATCGAGGAGCTGCATCCTGACCTTGAGGTCTCAGAGACAAACACTCCTGGTAACCAGTGGAAGTTTTGAGTCTGCAGGCACCAGCCGAAGTTCCTCTCACACAAAGCACAGCCTGGGGCCACTGACCAGGTAGTATAATATACGCTGTCCCATCATCTTCACATTCCTGTTGAGTTTGTGGACATCTATCGACCAGTTAAATTGTTGCATGCTGTCGATGACCTTTCAGCTCACCAGGCTCATACAGCTAGGGAACAATGGCATCAGATGGGTCTTGATTAGTTATCACGGAACATCCTCCAAAGGACATTATTTTCACCCTGCTCCGTCATCAACAATGTTAACAGAAGAACGATGAATAGCCTCTGTGGGAGGATGGGCAATCAGTCAAGTGACCTCTGCATTGGAATCTCCTGGTGCAGGAATAGTCTCTCTGGCAGTGTCTGATTCCACTGCTCGATGATTGCTTGGGCATTGTCATGACCCACCTACTACACCGTGTTTGCACATAATGGCTGTCATATCAACTCTGATCTCATCATCAACCTGCAGCAACTCTGGCCATTGAAGAGGGTTTTGTGGATCCTGATAGACTCTCAGGTACCCGGCTGCCACCTGGGTCACGGACATTGTTGATTCTGTTGCAAAGACTGTGAATAACAATGACGCAGATCAGGAGAGAACATACAATTGCTGGCCATATGCATATATATGAGAACACGTTAGTAACTGTCAATAATACATCAAATGTAAGAAATCCTCGACTTAAAGGGGGTGAAGTTCTGCCTCACCCTCAGGGATAAGAACTACGGAACTGAAGGCACCACAGATTCCATGTTTTGGTCTAAAAACATGCCCTCCTAAAGCCAAGCAATCTTGTATCTGTACTGAGGGATGCCAATACTAAGGTGTTGCAATGCCTATAGTCAGATGGGTCATTGTTCAGGTTGATGCACTCTACTTCAACATCGCCAAATATCAACCACTGCATGGTGGCTCCTACATCGACCTTCCTCCCTCCATCAAATGGAAATGAGGTGTAGTCAACCTCAAGAACAGGGATGACCACTGCCTGTGCTGGTCTCTCCTATCAGCAAGATTTCCAGCAGATCTCAACACAAGACATCCCTAAATTTATGCAGAGCACTGTGACAGCCTTGACTTCAGTGATGTAGACTCTCTTACACACCTCACCCAGATGAAATGTGTTGAGCAGTAGAATGGGCTAGAGATCAACGTCTTTGGGCATGCTAATGGGATTTACACTCTATAGCTGAGCGAGGCTGGTTTGAGCATCCAGAGGATGAATCGGCTGCTCATCGAGAAGGGTGACAAGCAGCCCTACATGTGGAACAAGAACCTGAATTGTCTGCTCCATGACCAGAGTTGACACATTGTGAGGAAGCACTTCTGTGAGCGATGCCTGCACTGTTATTTACGGGAGGACCTACTCACTCAGCACAAGGCGAGTGCAAAGGAGTCAGTGACAGGATAATACGGATAAGGATGCCATCACAGAAAGATGCTGTAGTTAAACAGCTACCACAAGCATCTCAAGGGGCCATCCATCATATATGCTGACTTCGAAGCTCTGACATCCAAGATTGAGGGGCCAGAGTTGAATTTGACTGAGCCCTAATCAGAGAATGCAGCAACACAAGCTCTGTGGATTCTTCTACATTGTGGTCCACTGGGATGGTGTCTGTGGGCAAGCCTACACTGTAACAAGATGCAGCAAAGTACTTCATACGTCATTTGGCGCAGGAAGAAGAGAAGATAAAGGGTGTATTTACCAACACGACTAACAGATATGACCATAGATGACTGTGGTCAGCTGCCATATGTGCGACAAATCTCTAACTCGTGGCTGAGACACAGGTTTCCACCAAGATCAGTCACATCACTGGCCCCTACCGGGGAACAGCACACAATGCCTGCGAACTTAAGTTGTGCCTCAGTATAAAGACCACAACGATTCCAGTCGTGTTTCCCAAACTCTGAGGGTGTGACTCTTAACTCATCATGCAAGCCATATCACAGAGGGACAGACCAACTGCATCCACAACATGGAAAAGTAGATCTCGATCAGCTGCCGCAATCGCTGGTTCATCGACTAAGACCCGCTTTCCTCCTGGCATCACTTGACAAGCTTGTAGCAAGCTCTGAGGATTTCCTGTTTAGTCATTGCTTCACATATGGCAGGCATGTCCTCCTGCAGTGCACGGGTGTGTGCCGATATAAGCACATGGATGAGTGGGACCGATTCCATGAAGCCTCTACCTGTCATCCGACCCTCTGCACCTTGCAGATGTCTTTGAGCACTTCCTCACAATCTACATCCAGCAATATCATGTGGATCCGACCTACAACACGAGTTCAGGGTTAAGCTGTGATGTCATACTCAAGAAGACAGGGGTAGAACTGGATGTACTCATCAACTATGACATGTATCACTTCATGGAGAATGGCATCAGGGGTGGCATGTCTATGGTGAGCAAGCCCTATCAAAAGGCTAACAACCCATACGTCCATGATGTAATCTGCAACAGATGAAAAGGTACATCATGTAGCTTGATGCTAACAAACTCTATGTCTGGGTAAAGGGACAGCACCTACTAACTGCCAGGTGTTTGGAGGCCATCGCCAATTTGATAGAGATTATGTAACAACCTACTAATGCGGAAAAGGGCTACATTATGGGGAACCCATGAATGGCTCTCACTGTACCAGTCTACCGTTGTCTGCATGACTGGACTCACAGCGGAAAAACTAGTGCCAAATCTGACAGATAAGGAAAGGTATGTGCTGTACTAGTGCAACCTCAAGCTAAGTCTGGGGCTGAAGTTTGAGGTGCCGAGAGTCCTGAACTTCAGTCACTGTAGATGGAGTCATATGTCTGGCTCTACACAGAGCATTTGAAAAAGGCCACCTGCAAGTTAAAAAGGCCCGAGCTATAAGCTGATGAACAACTGTCTTTGGCATGACAATGGAGAACCTGCACAAGTGGGTGGACATAAATCTGGTCCGCTCGCCCGAGGAGGAAATGAGGCATCTAATCACCAAGATCTGCTACACCAGAGCAAAGATGTTTGGTGAGAACCTAGCTCTGATCTCCACATGTACAAGACAAGCATCCTACCAAACCATCCTGTCTAGATGGGAATATTTATTCTGGACGTCACAAAACATGTCACGCATGATTACTACAGGCAGCTGAAGCCACAGTATTGAGGTCGGTGTGAGTTCCTGTGCAATGACAGATAGCCTTTGGCTTGATGTCTAGACAGGGCACATCTACACGGATATGACTGACTATTGGTTGTAACCTCTATGACACACGCAACTACCCAGTAGAACACTCGCTAATCAGTAACACCAATAAGGTGATGGACAACATGAATTATGAGTGTACAGGGGTGCCTATGGATACACATCAGTTCATTGGTCTACGTCCTAAAATATATACCAGCCTACGCCCAGACAGCAGAGAGCTGCATAAGCCGAAAGGTGTGAAGAGCATTGTCATGAGGCAGATTTGATACGAGCAGTGCCAAAAGTCTCAATTCAAGTGACGTCTACTAACATGACATTGACATGCTGAGAAGTGAGGGCCACAATATCCACAGGATCCACCATACTAAGACCTCTCTCAGCACAGGGACATCAAGCAACTGATCACGCCAGATGAAATTAACACCCTAGCTTATGGCCAGTGTTTTGAGGAACTCGCTGAGAATGCTGGAGTAGAAATGCACTTTGACAACAACGTAATCAGAATTTGACAGCAAACCAAGAATGGTTGCAGTAAAAAGCCTGACGCTTGGAATCGGTTGTGAATCCAGAAGTCTGAAAGGTGGTCTGAAGCTGATTTTTCAGCCCCTTTTATGTCCTCCTGGGTTTAGCCTGGGGATTGACTTTGAATGTGGTCAAATAGAGTAGAAATGCATGCTTTCATCAAGGAGCTGCTTCTCGGCCTTGAGTTCTCATAGAAACAACTCCGGGGGTGGGGGTGGGGGTCTGCTGGCACAAGCTGACCTCTCACACAAAGGGCATGCTGAGCCCACTACCCAGATAGTACAGAATAGGCTGGACCATCGGTTCCAGTCTGGTTGAGTCTGAATATCTATCGACCAGTTAGGGTCTGTCGCACGCCATCCATCACCTTCCCGCTCACCAGGCTAATAGTTAACGAACAATGGCATCAGATGGAAGACTGCCACTGCTAACAGAAGAGTGGTGAATATCCTCGGAGGAGGCTGGCCAATCAGTTGACTGACCTCTACTCTGTATTGGAATCTCGTGAGCATATTGGTGTGGGAACAGCCTCTCTGCCAGTATCCGGTTCCACCACTCGAAGACTGCTTTGGCAGTGATGACCCAACTACTACACCAATGTTTGTGCATGAGGGCTGCCATTTTGCCTCGAATCTCCTTGCCTGTTTCAATCTGCAGCAACTGTGGCCAATGGAGAGGATCTTGTGGATCATCAGACACTCTGGAACATGGCTGCCAGCGTGAGCCTTGTACCTACTGGCCACATCAATGATGATGATGGCGTTCTTGTAGGTCTTGCATCTCACATGATCATGTGGAAACAAGAGCACATCCGCCGGGTGCACTCTGTTCGGAACAGGTTCATCGAGAATATTCTCTTTCCATCTATCATTGAAGGTAGTGAATAATAGGCTCCAACACTGATACTTTTGAGTACAGTGAGCATGCACTCTGGGTCCACTGTGTCATGAAAAATAACTGTATAGGCTGCCCATAGAATAACTGCCTCAAGAGAGACCATCAACCCCAGCATTCTTAAGCATGTCATGTAGACCCGTGTCAGGACAGAGACTATTGCACACTAACTGATTCCACTCTATCCTGCAATGGCTAAACATATCCTATCTCTAGACTGAAGAACATGCCCAGGTAAACAACCTTCTGTGATGGAACCAGACCTGATTTTTGGTAATTTATTATCCAACCTAGATTTGTCAATATTTAACATCTATCTTCAGAGGTATGTTGTGATAGAAGGGACCACCCAAGGAGCCATTGAAATTCTAAATGGGAGAAAATTGAGTTCGCATTCATGGCCCTGGAAAGCAAATTTCAGGTACTGTCGGAAACTCCTCAATATTGGAATGTGAAAATATGCGTCCTTTAGATCTATGGATGATGTCCACATGCCCTCTGGCAATCCTGTCAACACCGTTCGGACCGAATTTGTTGAGTGGCTTTCAATTGAGAATTGGTCTCCACCCACCAGTAGTGGTTGAACAGAATCCCAGATAATTGGTCTGGGCAGGCTGAATTGCCTGCTTTGATATGAGGGATTGTATCTCCTCTTCTATGCACAATCGTTGATCTGGATCCCTTGGTGATAGGGTCAAGGTAGGAACCGGAGATAGCAGGTTGATTGCCTATCCAACCAGGCCGATACCTGACTGAAAGCCACCGCAACACTAAGCCATCCTGTGTCACCAGCTTCAAATCATGGATGTAGAAGGCCAGGCAGCCTCCAACAGGCGCATCTAGGGGTTGAGATTGAACCAAGCAATACAAGAGAGGTAGTGTCTCGGGAGCTGTCTCTGGCAGCACTGTGATCCTTGTCGGAGCTGCACCCTCAGGTATGATTACCACGACCAAAACCACGCCTACCTCATTTGGTACCATCCCCGCCTTGACTGGCAAGCTGGGGCCGTGGAGCCCGATCCCCTTCAACCACCCACCCCTCCCACCCACCATGCTCACCCCACCCCCAGCCCCTGCAGGCTTATGATAGCGTGGCCGTGGGCTATGCTGCGCGAGGAGTTGGCTTCTGACTTCCTCTTGGCTGCTGCCAACATGGGGCGCTACACGTACTCGTTCACAAAGAAGCACTTCAAATTTACGGATCAGTGAGGCCCATCATGGCTTGAGCTAGTGGCTGCTCAGAGCAGGAGCCATGCTGGGTGAATGGCATGAAACCACGGTGCTCACATTCCATAGCAAATCCTTCATTTAACCAAGGGATTCAATATGACCGGACATCTGCGCCAACCAGAGCCGTGAAGGTTACCACTTCCTGGGTAGCTCCATAGAAATGGTCACCCGGAGGCCTCACAGGAGGTCTATGGGTATACTATCCACTTCCACATGTAGCCCCCCAACGGAAAGACCAGAACCAGAGGTGGGGAAATCCTTCCTGAGTGCAGAGGTAGAAGCCACCGCAAGATTTGAAACAGGAAGCATGCTGCGAAGAATCTCTGGCAACAAATCTTACAGTGCCAGTGATTTCTAATCTGACTCCTCATTTCAGCCTTGAAGGCTTCCACATAAGCGTTCCTCTTATGACTATTGTCTATAATCGTATCTTGCTCCTGGGTGTTAACTAACGCTAAGAGTAGGTCGTCTGACCATTGATCATATGTTTCACACCTGTAATCAAGGTCACATGTGCTACACCTGGAGAACTCATGTTTGGAAAAGACATGCTCTTACATAGCAGTGACATGTAGGATAGTCCAGGATTGGATTCTGAAACAACACAGACATGATAATGTGTTTTTAGAAGCTAAAGAAAACAAATTAAAGGAAATAAATAATTGCAAATTAGATTAAACACTTTGAAAACAATTCCATGAAGGAAGCTGCAGAGTCATGAATAAATGATGATAATTACATAATTAAGTAAATTAATCAGAATTATGACATTATTTTCTTTGCAGAGCATTTCAATATTTCATTAACGGATACTAGTCAATCAATACTGACCTATAACCGGATACAATAAAGAATGATTATTATCCAACATTCATTCACGCACACAATCAGTCAGGTCCTTGCAGCAATACTAGTAAAGACCTAACGGTGTGGGATTAATTGGCCAATCAAGTTCCCTTGAGCGAACACGGTTTAACTCTTTCTCTAGTCGTTTCTAAAAATCAACCAAAATCCAAGATGTCCGCCACCCAAATTGGCAGAACAGCTTCCTTTGAACAAACTTGAATCTCCATTCCCGTAAGTCTTGTCTTGGTCTGCAAATGGACATTCCTCAAGACCACTGCAGAGGCCGGTTTTGGCCGGCTTGAACATTAAAGGGTTAAAGCAAAAGTTGCTGGATAACAGAAGGACAGTCACAATGGCATAAACTTACTTATCCTTTCATGCTGGGTAAGCTGAGAACTGCCCGTGTACCTTGGAAGCCAAACAGACACTGAGACAGATATATACACACGAAAATATTGAGCACTATATAAGCATTAAATCTTTGACCCTTAAATTTTGTAAAAAAGTCAAATGGAGTGACAGGATCAAAACCAGGCATCTGTCATATCCATCTTACACGACTACCGGCTGAAAAACCTGCCAGAAAAACCCTCGAGGAAATACAGAGACCAGCAAAAAACCGCGAGGAGGCCAAGACAACCTGGAGCAAGATGAAAACATAGACACTCACCCAGGACTGAGACGCTTGGCGGCGCCGCATTCGCAATGAGGTACTAAGTTGTAACAGGCATAAAGCTGTCACCGTTGATGAACAAACTTGGTCCAACTCTAAGTCTTGCCATAGATGATATTTCTTGTGTTTTCAATCAATCCCCAACGCGGTTTCGGATTAGATTTTTAACGATGTTTCTAAAAATCAGACAAAATCAAAGATGGCCACCGGCCGATCGACATCCTTTGAAAAACTTGAATTTTTTTGCCCTAAAGATGTTTTCTGTCAAATATAATTGAAATCAATCCAGTGCTTCTCGAGAAGAAGTCGTTTAACCCTTTAATGGTCATGCCGGCCAAAATTGGCCTCTATAAACGGTCTTGTGGAATGTCCATTTACAGACCAAGAGAATACAACTTTTGAAAATTTACCAGTGCCAGTCATTCCACTGATAAATCTTAAAAAATTATATTCTCTTAGCGTGTAAATGGACATTCAATAGGCATGTTTTTTAATTTTCCTGACCAAATTTGACCATTGAATGGTTAAACAATAAGTTTATGGATGACAGAGGGACAGGTGAGCTAATAATTACCATGACAGCAAGATGCTGAGAATTTAAGAGTCAAAGTATATAAATCAATTCCAATACGCATAAAAGTGGGTGGAGCTTAGCTGGAAATGGGTGGGACATAGCTAGAAATGAATCCACCCAATAGGTATAATAAATTTGTACGGGTGAAAAAATTAAATAATTCATAATGGGATGGCGTGTGATGAGAGTGACTGTTGGTAAGCGTGTGAGTGGGCAGGGGATTGTGATCAATTTAATGCATAAATCATTAACTAGATTGAAACAACGAAATAACAACACATATGTGTACCTTAAAATTGAAACATCGATCCGGTCAATGCAGAAATATCAATGTCTAAAATTTCAATGGAACATGATCATCATCAACTATTCCGCCAGAAGATTGACTTTGATGACCGTAATGCCGGAAACTCTGAGTGAGGTATATCTCATTGGCTGGGTGTCGGACGATGAAAGTGGAAGTGGCAGTGGAACTGGATCAACAGGTTCTTCACTCATCTGTAAATAAACGTAAAGTATGTCAGGATAATGCTCAAGATTATTTGCTAATTGCACACGATTGAAGGACTATTAATAGATCTATATTTGACCAATATTTTGAACAGGATTTGATAAACAAGGGCAATAACTCAAGTGTTCGAGATCGGATTGGCTTAATTCACTCAGTGCACAGTCATCACTCTCGGCATCCGACTACCACATTATCAAGTGCTGGTATTCGGGTGACTGGTAGAAATGAGCACATGAAGCAAGGCAGTGTTAGACAATTAGATTTAGTCTAAAACATTTCATCAATGGTTATTTGCAATATTTAGAGACATTATTTTTAGGATATGGCAGTCGTCATTTTAATATGCTTGTTCATTCACCGATTGCTTTATATTGTGAATGGAGCATAATACCATGATGATATACCAATGACTGAGAGCTATCAGAAATAGCGATTTCTTCCTCAGACCAAGACCAGTCAAAAGCGATCCACTAAATGGTTGTCTGGAAACCAATTTTGAAGATGGCGGCTGGTGGCTCTCGGCCATATTCGATTTCATATCATCTACATATTCTATGTTTCTTCATCTTGTCCAGGAATCCTATGAAAATTCAAAGTGATCCCCTAAACAAAATTGGCGTTATCATTCGGAAACCAGTTTTCAAGATGGCCATCAGTGGCTGGCGGCCATCTTGGATTTAGGATCATTGTCAATTTCGATAAGTTTCTTCTCCAGGCCTAGTCCAACCACCACAAAGTTTCAAAGCAATCCGATAAACGGTAATGGAGTTATTCTTCGGAAACCAATTTTGAAGATGGCTGTTGGCCATCTTGGATTTCGGATCATCGTCAATTTCGATAATTCTCTTCCCCATACCGTATCTAGTCCAACCACCCTATCAAGTTTCAATGTGATCCGACAAAAGCTAACAGAGTTATCATCCGGAAACCAATTCTCAAGACACTGGTGGCCATCTTGGATTTCGGATCAGTGTCAATTTCGATATGTTTCTTCCACATACCTAGTCGAACGATCGTCTTAAGTTTCAATGTGATCCGATAAATGATAGCGGAGTTATCATAAGGAAACCAATTTTCAAGATGGCCGCCTGTGGATGGCGGCCATCTTGGATTTCGGATCAGCTTAGATTTCGATAGGTTTCTTCCCCAGACCTTGTCCAACCACCCTATGAAGTTTCAGTGATCCACAAAACGGTAACAGTTATTAACCGGAAACCAATTTTCAAGATGACTGCTGGTGCCTGGCAGGCATCTTGGATATCGGTTCATTGTCGAATTTGAGAGGTTTCTTCCTCAGACCGAGTCCAATCACCATATGAAGTTTCAAAGCGGTCCGATAAACGGTAATGGAGTTATGATCCAGAAACCACTCAGCTGCCCACCAATGCCATCACATAATACTCTGCCAATTTTTTTGTCGGGGTATAAAAATGTTTTGTGGAATGGGGATAAGGGTGGTGTGAAATTACCAAATCAAGACAGCAAAAAATTCAGAAATTCATGCCATCATCTTCGCAACCCATTTGATCTGATGAAATAGATACAGATAGATAAATTTTGTACAATATTGGAAAATTTATATTGAATATTGTTCTGAAAGTAATTTGACTGGTAGCTGTTATTACTTTTATAACACAACAATAGTTTCCAGTCTGATTAGTTGCGAGAAAAACACCATCTATCTAAGCAGAACCAGCTTATTTATAAATACTTATTGGTGAACAAGCATGGAGAAGGGGGAAGTGAGAGACAGCCGGAGGATGTGGGAGGGTGGGAAACAACATGCGCAGTAAGGAAGATATGGGAGGAAGGGAGGGAAACAACATGCGCAGTAAGGAGGATGTGGGAGGGAGGGAAACATTATGCAAAGCAAGAAGGATGTGGAAGGGAGGGAGACAACATGCGCAGTAAGGAGGATGAGGGAGGGAGGAAAACAACTTGTACAGTAAGGAGGATGAGGGAGGGAGGGAAGCAACATGCGCAGTAAGGAAGATGAGGGAGGGAAACAACATGCACAGTTAGGAGGATGAGGGAGGGAGGGAAACAACATGCGCAGTAAGGAGGATGCGGGAGGGAGGGAAACAACATGCGCAGTAAGAAGGATGCGGGAGGGAGGGAGACAACATGCGCAGTAAGGAGGATGTGTGTGGTAGGAAGGGAAACAACATGCGCAGTAAGGAGGATGATGGAGGGAGGGAAACAACATGCGCAGTAAGGAGGATGTGTGTGGTAGGGAGGGAAACAACATGCGCAGTAAGTAGGATGAGGGAGGGAGAGAAACAACATGCGCAGTAAGAAGAGAATTATTCAATTTCAAGACAACTTTACATGAACGGTTAAGCTGTTAAATATTTTGAAACTAATTCCCTCCCCAGTCAAATTTGTTTCCAAATATTCAAGCGAATATGCTTTACATCCGAAAGCATCGTTGTTTTTGGTATGTGAGTGTCAAAGAATTAATTATTGTGGGAATATGAGTGTAAGCATTAACCCTTTAACAATCAAATTTATTCAAGAAAATTTCAATTTTCTCTAGAAAATGTCAATTTGCAGACCAAGAGAAGACTTTTTAATTCATCACTGGAATGACTGGCTCGGTTATCGAGCCAGTCATTCAAGATGTAAATTTTCAAAAATATTCTTTTCTTGGTCTGCAAATTGACATTTTCTAAGAGACTAAGAAAAAATGGCCATTTCTTAAGGCTACTGCAGAAACAGTTTTTGGCTGGTAAAGTACTAAGATCCTCTAGTAAGTGATGACTAACTATTATTGTGCAATTTGCAATATATTTGAGTCAAGCGGACAACAAAGTTATCTCCCCTGATCTGTATCTGAATCACTACAGGACTGATTATCTCCCTTGTTTGTTATTCATAAGCAACAATACAAGGGAGGTAAATCTTATAGATGAAGGCAGAAAGAATTTTTGTTGTCTCCCTAGTAGAACTATTGCCAATAAAGGTATGATTTGTTTTCTGCAAATATACCACATTTCATATAACAATACTTTCCCTTTGACATTTGTTTATGTCAGTAAGTCACTCTGTTATCAGCAATCCCTGCAATAGTGAATAGTTTCTATAGTGGAAGAGCCTATCAGGGCCCCGAGCCTAGGGTCCCTGACTTCCCAACGGCCCCATTTGTATGTCAGGGGCCCGAATAGAGATTTCCATACATTGAGAGGTGAGAGGCAATAAAACAAAGGAAATACAACTATGTGTCCAATTTCATTGCGAATATCAGTCGGGCTGTGCAGTTCTGAGCTACATGTAAGTTAACGTCTCATCGCGCTACAATGATGATAGAATGCAAATGATTCAAATTACTTCCCTTGAATTACTCTTTTGCAATCATGCAGCAAGTCAAATTACTTTCAAAATATTTAACAGATGTATGCTAGAACCACAGTTATGTCCGGATACCAGAAATTTGTGAGTAAAAGGATGAAATGATATTGTTCGATGTTGGCGCCGTCAACCACAACACCTCAGGGATGACAGTTATCATCAGAGATGAGTGGCAACTGAAGAAAAACACTGAACAAGTTTGAAAAACACTGAGAAATACTTTCACCCCTTAGAAAAAGGTTAGTTTCAAACCTTTACCACTCTGATGTCAAAACTTTAATTTTTTTAATTAAATTTAAAAGTTGAACTCGTGTTCATTTTTCAACAAATTTGGTGGATGATGGTGCTGTCATAGATAGCAACATCATCACCCAAAATTGTTGAAAGATATATACCAGTTTCTTTGCAATTGACCCAGTAAAATATAGAATATTGACATCAGAGTGGTAAGGGTTAAAGCTTTTGAAATCCCAATTTTATTAAAGAAACCGCTGAAATTAACTAGAAAAAAAATAACACTGGAATTTTAAGGTACCGGTATTATTTTCGACATTCTTTCCATCTAGCAATTTTTCGCAGTCAAATCCTTATTGATCACTAGGAATCATACAGAATTTTTTGTAACTCTTTGTTCTCTGTAGCTTTGTTAACCCTTTAATGGTCAAGCCGCTCAAAATGGCTTTGCAATGGTCATGAGAAAAATACATTTGCTGGCCAAGACAAGACTATTTTTGTAAATTTTGTTAACTAGCCATACAAGTGGTTAATTTTCAAAAATAGTTTTCTCGTGATACTGTAATAGCTTACAACTTCTGAGCTTAAAATTGTGCATTTTCCCCCCATAGATCTCCGATCGTGCATTTTGGCTGGGAATTTTCATACAAGAGGCCTAAGGGCCTGTGGCGCTCACCTGGACCATAAGCATTTAAAGACATGGCGGATAATTTTTGGAAATCTAATATGGTCACTAAAAGAATTTAACAATTAAATTCTGTATATATTTTCTGAAGCCTACCCACCTAGGGTGCCTTCCAGTTGAGATTGATTGAAATCTGCCAAGCAGTTAATGACGTGTAAGCTTTTAACTGATTTAACAACACTTAGAAAATCCAAGATGGCCACCCAAAAATGGACCAATCAAAATTCTGCATACTAGATCTGAAGCCTGCCGGCATAGGGGCCTTCCATCCATATCTGGTCGAAATCGGCCAAGCAGTTAATGAGGAGTAGCGTTTTAAGCGATATCAGGTAAGTTTTCATAAAATTCTAGATTTTCACACAAAAGATTTACTAATCAAAATTCTGTATACAAGTTCTGAACCCTACATCCATAGGGTCCTTCCAGCTAAACTAGGTGGAAATCCGCCAAGCGGTTAATGAGGAGTAGCGCTTTGACAATTTCTGGTAATCTTTTTACAAAATCTAAGATTTTCACCCAAAAAATTAATCAATCAAAATTCTGAATAGATGTTCTGGAGCCAGATCTAGTCAAATTTTGTGGAAATATGTCAAGCAGTTAAGGAGGAGTAGCATTCTGACCATTTCCGGTAAATTTTCACAAAAAACTTATCAATCAAAATTTTGAAAAGATGGTCTAGAGCCTACCACAATTGAATGCATCTAGTTAAATTTGGTTAAAATATGTCAGGCAGCTAAGGAGAATGAAGGAAATTTCAATTTCCCTTTCTCCGAGATCTAACAATACCTACCATTACATTACTCATTGATAATACAGCTATCCTGCTAGCTGGCTCTAGGAATCTAGATTTGGAAAGCTTTACTGGCTCCTGGACTCATATTGTTTGCATAGCTACCAAAGAACAGAATAATCCATGGCTTGCCTCCGTGGAGTTTGGAGGCAGGGTCCGTAATGAAATGGTAAGTATTGTTAGATCTCGGAGAAAGGAAAATTGAAATTTCCTTCATTCTCCTTCGATCAATACTTACCATTACATTACTCATTGATAACACCAGATTTAGTCCGTAACCTGGTGGGAAGGGGCAAGCCATACAAAGCCTCTTTTGCCCTTGGAGAAAAAACTTGGACCTAAACTTGTCACCTAAAAGGACCGACAAGTTCTGGGAGCGAATCACATTCGCATCACCGCTCCCCCACCCCACACCACCCCTCTCCTAAAAAAGGGAGAGAACTCACGAACATAAGATGAATGATCATGATACATAAACATAATACAAAAAACTGTCAAACTTGAATTACCTCATGAATTATGGATTCCAGATGTGGAGCCATCAACCAACACACTTTCGACCAAATGTGTCACATACGGTTGAATTCATCTAACCTGACCATGTCTGTTCTTACTATTTTTGCTTTACAAAGGAGATGAGCAGTGTGGCCACCAGACTATCGTTTCAAAACAGCTAAAGCAAGTGGATTGGCGGAATCTGAGATATCCCTCATATAGTAATCTGTGAAAGAGGACTCACAGTGCCATTGTGCAACAGTCATGATGTCCTCTAACGGGACACCATTGAATAGGGCGGTCGAGACGGCTATTCCTCTAACATCTCGAGCCCTAGCACATTGCACCTGGTGCCCAGTCGCAATCTCGTGGGTAGTCTGAATGCATCGGCTACTCAACGAGATAGTATCCATGGATGTGGCGCCATATGGCTTCTTATGACAGATCCACAGATGTCTATCCTTTGACCGTAGAGTCCGTCCATTTTTTTTACTTGGTCAAAGCACGGACTGGACACCAGGCACTGGCATCACGATCAAACCTAGTTAGCTTTGGTATAATGATCGGTTTGCCTGGATATTTCAAAGATTGTTCTTTGACATAAACTCTGCTCTTGGCAGAAGAAGCAGACCCTCTCCAGAGACAAAAAATTGGCCCCTTTCTGCTGAAAGCGCATGGATCTCACTGCATCTTCTTGCTGAGGAAGCTGCCAATAGAAAAACCGCCTCTAGAGTCAGATGCTTTAGACTACCCAAACCCAAAGGTTCGAAAGGGTGCTTGGCCAGTACATTAAGCACCAAAGACAGACTCCAGGCTGGAATGACTACCGGTTGTCTTGGTCGGAGAGTGCTCATTCCTTTCACCATCACATTCAACTGGACCACCTCTGGACTATCCCTGTTAGCTAAACAAGGGATAACTGATGCCAAAGCTGACTTGTATCCATTAATTGTGACAGGAGCCAATCCTGTAAAGAACAGCTCACAGAGAAAGTCTGCTGTTTGCTGAATCGTGGATTGAAAGGGATCAGCACCATTTCCTTCACACCACTCTGCAAATTTGTTAACCTTATGGTTATATGACTTGAAGGTTGACGTCCTTCTCGCAGCCTATTGAGAAAGGCCTTCCAACGTGGAACATTGTTTGATAACATCCACGCAGTCAATTTGAACATCTCGGGCAGCTCGTGTAGGAAGAGGCCCTTGGCCTGGGAGATTTATGTTTGGAATCTCGTGCAGCCGAACTGGATTGTCCACCTGACAGCAGATCCAGGAGATCCGTGAACCACGCCCTACTGGGCCAAAATGGTGCTATTAGCAGGACCAGGCATGGCTCCTCCCTGATCTTCACCAAAATCTTCAGCAGAAGAATGGTGGGTGGATACGCGTAAACGTGCATCCCTCTCCAGCATATTGCCAGAGCGTCTGTATCGACGGCATTTGGATCGGGAATCAGCAAGACATAAGTCATGATTTGAACATTTTCCTTTGTGGCGAACAAGTCCACGCTTGATTTGCCCCAATGCTCGAATATCCTTTGCAGAACTGGAGGGTTGAGAGACAATTCTGAGTAATTCCTGCACCATTGAATCAAGTGCCACTCCTTCATACACAGTGTGGGTGACCTGGTCCCGCCTTGGCGATTTATTTATGATACTACTGTTGAATTGTCAGACTGTATCAATATCACCTTGGCCGACTTCTTGAAGAAACTTTTCGAATGCCAGTCCCACTGCCATCATTTCCAACATATTGATATGCAGCCGACTCTCTTGGTGAGTCCATGTGCCCGAAACCTGGTGTTCTCCAGGCAGGCCTCCCACCGCTCCAGCGATGCATCCATGTACATGGACAGCTGGGGGTGGGGCAGGTGAAGTGAAACTCCTACCGGGAGATTATGAAGCTCCTTCCACCATACAGGATGCGACATTGGCTCAAAAACTGGTACCAGCTTTGACAGCGGTTCTGTTTTCTGCTTCCACAGAGACATCAGATACAACTGGAGAGGTCTTCGTGTTAGAGCAGCATACGAGATTACCTGCTCCATGGAGACCATCATGCCTAGCATCTGAAGAAACCTCCTCGCCTGAATGTGGTTTCCTCATAAAAAAAACTCCTGAGGATGGCTAACAGAGACACCTCTCTGGGCTCGATCGAATCGCATCCCCAAATAAGCGAAGTGTTGAGTGGGTGTCAATTCGGATTTCTCCTTGTTGACTATCCAACCTAGATCTGAAAGCAACTTCAGAGTCAGAGCAGTATCCACTTCTAACCTGGCTGGCGTGTCCGCCTTGATAAGCCAATCGTCTATGTAGGTGTGAAACGCCACGTTCTGTTTTCTGAGTAACGCTGTCACCGCTAGGACCACTCTGGTGAAACCCCTTGGGGCTGTCGACAGGCCAAATTGGAGTACTACAAACTCCCATACCCGATTCTGAAACGCGAACCTCAGAAACCTGTGACAACCCCTGTTCATTGGAATGTGGAAATATGCATCTTTCAGATCGATCGACACACCACATTCCTTTCCTCAATCCTGCCATTACCGACCTCGGAGTTTCCATCTGAAACCGAGGCGTATGGATAAACCAATTCAATGGCCTGAGATTGAGTACGGGTTTCCACCCCCTGTGCTCTCGGGGACAAGGAACATGTTTGAATAGAAGCCTGGAGTATTCTGGTTTGCTGGTTTTATTGTTCCCTTCAGAAGCAATCCTGACACTTCGTTTTGAATGGCTTCTAACTTGTCTAGCACCCTTGGAACGGGAGTCCAGACAGGTGCCAAAGACAGGTTTTGTGGTGGAAAATCCCATCACTCTGGCATGTACCCCTGGGATATCCATCCCAGGACCAGACTGTCTGACGTCACACCTCGCCAAGCCTCGACGAAAAGCATGAGCCTTCCACCCACTATAGACGCATTGATGCCTAATGCGCGTGTCTGGCTCGCGATCCGCTTCCCCCCCCCCCCTCTTGATGAGAGACAGAGAACCATTTTGGTCTTTTGCAGTCCAGGCATATACGAAGGGAGCTCATACCCTCAGGTACGATCAGCTCCCTTCTTTCCACCCTTGGAGGACTTACCCTTGCCCTTCCCCCTCCCGCCTCTCGGGCATTCAGGAGCAACAGTGGGGTGGGCAGGAACCTCCACAACTTTCCTCGCCTTCTTAGCCGCAGGCGGCTGCGAAGGCCCAGCAATAGCAGAAGCTGGCAAGCAAATGCTCCCTGACAGCGGTAGCCGGACGCATATGGTCAAGGACCATCTGCCTCCTGGACTTGGTCACTCACGCTTGCACCCTGGCCTAAGCATCCATTGACAGCACCAGGCCGTCATTGATGCAGGATAGCGCCACAGGTGGCACAGGGCAGCCTGCCCAGCTTCAGCCCACACTGACTGAAGCAAGCGATAGGAGTGATTAACAACACTCACTGCTGCTCTCACTCCATCATCGCACAGGGACAGGCCTTCTTCGTGATGTACCTGGGACCTGTCCACAAGTGCCGGAGTGGGGGCCACCCGCTCCAGCACTCTGAACTTCAATCACCCAGCGGTCATCCTCAGTGACCCCTGGCACCACACCGTATCTGTCATTCCCCACGGGGAATATGGCACCTTGCCCGCACCTCCCTGGAGGCCAGAGGGAGCCGACTCTTGGTCAAGAGTTGCTTGCTATAAATAGCATCCAACAACTCCTTAAACTGTGGATCCAGTCCAATGGACTGGATCCGAGCCGCCGGCAAGACCCCTGTCCTAATCGACGCAACCGATGGACGGGGTGTCGTCCTCAGCTGTGGCCGAAACCACAGACCGGTCCACCCTGGCTAGCCAAGCCAGAGCCTCGAACCAGTCTGTCTCCGAAGAGGACACTCCCGTGAATACATCACCCATTGATGTATTTACGGTTCTACCAGCAGTGGCCTCCCGCCTAGGAGCCACCGCCGGTACGCCAGAAACATCGGTACCGTACGGTTCTGCCACCACCCCATGGAGTTCACCGGTCCATGGAGTAGGCCTGCACAGAAAACCGTGCGGACCCGTAGCAGTTATGGAACGGTGGCCATACACGGGCGCCAACGGCACCCCATGTGTGGCCGCCGGACCAGGCGAGATAGGCGTGTACCAAGCCTGGCCAGCAACACCTGTCACCGTGTCGGTTGGTGGCAAACGAACCAGCACTGGACGGGTGCCCGGTACCGGTGTGGCCTCAACCACGGGCGGAGCGACTGTCCTGCTTGCGCCAAGCCAGAGAGATGCAGGGCGGTTCCGTCCAGGACGGAATCGACCTCCATGCTCTCCACCCGTGGCATCTCAGGCCGCAACAGTCTCTCCTCCTCGGCCTCCTCATCTTCAGACCCCAAAGAGTCGTCACCAGATGAGGAGACACTTGAGCCGTCCTGGCGGATGGCTCCCATGCCTGATGGACCAGCCACCGCTACTGGACCACCCGGAGGTGGCCGCAGAGACAGAACCCATCATGCCGGAGCCCGACGGGACTGCCAGGGAGCCGTACGAGACGGCTCCCTCGGTGGCCAGTCCAGAACCCTGTCCAAGGACAGGGTCCGTACCAGACGCATGAAGAGACTGGCCTACAACCTTCGGCATTAGGGACGATACCTGCGTGGGCAGGACACCATGCAAGAAGCCTTGCATAGCGGGCCCGAACCATGCCGGAGGTGCCATCTCCAAAACCTCTGGTTGCAGACATGGAGTGCCCCAGGGGTTGAAACGAACGCTCCACGATTTGATTTTGAACCGCCTGACACACGTCAGACCCAACCAAGTCATTCTGGGAAAGGAACTTGACTAACATCTCGACCGGCCGCACTGAACATACGTTACACCTATTATCAACATCACTTGGTGAACAGCGGTAACAGACATGATCTTTGTAAATAACCTTGACAAATTTGTGGCATTCCGGGCATGATGGCGGGGTAGGCTTGGTCTAAAAATAAGCACAAAACCTAAAATAAGCAAGCGGAACGAAAGCGAAATGAAACAGGAACGGAAGGCAGACAAATAATTTTCAAATATTTTGACCATAAATTAATTGCTAACCCTCCAGCACCCCACCCCGCAATGTTACGACAAAGATCGCATTTTCTGGCGACAAGAACGATAGCGGACATTAATACACTCATATACCGATTCTAACGGATGTATAAAACGGAACCAGGAACCATATCGCCTAGCATTCGCGGTATATTTAATAATAAATTTCAAATTATACTCTCAAACGAAGGCAAAAACGATACGTGAAGAAAACAACAAAATGATTTCAACAAACTGATGTAGACCACGGTAAAACTGCAGAAAACACATCTTAAATCAAGAATTTTGAAACCACCGATCAATGCAAACAGATCGTGATTACCACGTAAAAATTGACATAATTCCAAAGTTTTTCTGGTACAAAAGGTACGCAGCACCCAGAACAAGATGCGCAAATACATGAAACATTTTCTTCGACATAAAAATCCGAGAAACAACACGGATGTGACGTCACCCGCTCAGATAATACGGAGAACGATGTCAGCCGATTTTTGTGTTAAAACACCGTACAGCCAACACCCCATTTCATATTACTGCCAATCGCCGTTAAGACAATCATTCTGGCATATTTCGTTGTCACCACATGTCCCAGATTCAGGGTCAGAAATTGGAACATGTGACACAGACAAAACTTTAGAGACCTAAGTCTCCATATATGCTAAAGAATAACATGAAAGAATACGACCGGAGATTCAGCGGCTCCTTCCATGATAAATCCAAAATCCTAGAAGCGAATAAATAGCTAACAAATTGGCACAGAAAACACTTAAGAAACTCTTAAGAAAACTAAGAAAATCTAAAGATCTCCAAATGCAAAAAGCATGTATGCTCTTGTTGCTATGCAAACAAGAATGAGCCTCACTGGCAAATGGGTACCCTGTTGTTGGAACCAGGTACCCGGTTTCCAGAGCCGGTAAAGCCTTCTAAATCTAGACTCCTAGAGCCGCTAGCTTGTATTATCAAGAGTAATATAATGGTAAGTATTGATCAAAGAAGAAATGGAGAGGCAGGGCCAGTCTTTGGAATTAAAGACGACACCAGCGTGGGTAGGACGCTATGCAAGAGCCCTTGTATAGCGGGCCTAAAGCACGCAGGGGGTGCCATCTCTGATCCCTCCAACTGCAGACGAGAAGCATGCACAGGGGCCAAACGGACGCTCCTCGATTTCTTTTCGAGCCACCTGACCCCGCGTCAGTCCCCGCCAAGTCTTTCTGGGCAAGGAACTCGACCACCAATTCGATAGGCCACACATCTTAATCAAGAATTTTGAAATCAACAATCAATGCAAACATATCGGGATTACATGCAAAACTTTACATAATTTAAGTTTCTGGTATAAAACGCACGCAGCTACCAAGAATAAGATGCGTGAATTAATGAAACATTTCCGTCACCAAATAATCCGAGCAGTAAAAGGGTGTGACATCACCCGCTCGGACCAGACGGTTGAACGACATAAGCCGCTTTTAGTGTTAAAAAAATGTAGACAAACGCCTAATATTTCATATTACTGCCCGATTGCCGTTGGAGTTTAAAGGAGGCGATCTTATCTGGCATATTTCGTTGCAATCATATGTCCCAGTTCCGGGGTTAGAAAACGGGACATACAACACAACAATTTCAGAGACATATAACTAGATAAATAATAAAAAATATATGACCTGAGATTCGGTGGCGCTCTCCATTACAATCCAATTATAATTCAGAGGAAGAATGGCACAGAAGCACAGTAAAATTAACCACAGAAAACTCAAGAAAATTTCTCCTGAGCAAAGAGCTTGTTGTCCTTGTTGCTATGCAAACAAGAATGTCGGCTCATGGTGGCGGGTACCCGTTTGTTGGGGGCGGGTACCCGGTTCCCGTAGAGCTTTCTAAATCTGAAGATTCTTAGGGCACAGCTTCAGCTGAGCTGTTATTCAATAAGTAATGTAATGGTAAGTATTGATCGAAGGAGAAATGTCCATTTGTAGACAAAGAGAAGACTATTTGCCCAAGTAGTTAATGAAGAGTAGCATTTTAAAACATTTCCCGACATTTTCAAAAAATTCAAGATGGCCACCCAAAAAATTGATAAATCAAGTTTCTGT
This sequence comes from Chaetoderma sp. LZ-2023a, assembly GCA_034401795.1. NCBI lineage: Eukaryota > Metazoa > Mollusca > Caudofoveata > Chaetodermatida > Chaetodermatidae > Chaetoderma > Chaetoderma sp. LZ-2023a. The sequence goes on along the minus strand of CM067360.1, from coordinate 17,390,221 downwards.
ATAGAAGTTCTGAAGCATGCCACTCTAGAGGGTCCTTCCAACCAAGTTTTCTTGAAATCGGCCAAGTCATTAATGAGGAGTAGGTTTTTAAACAAGAGGCCCTAGGGCCTGTGGCGCTCACTGGACAATTGGCATTTAAACCATTTGCACATAAATAGACTCGTTTAATAAGTTGAAGCCGCCTGTCATAGGATCGTTCCACCCAAGTTTCATTGAAAATCGGGATATTGATTGAATGAAGGAAATTTCAATTTCCCTTTCTCCGAGATCTAACAATACTCACCATTCTATTACTTCTGATACAAGCTATCTTGGATAGCTGGCCCTAGGACTATAGACTTAGTAAACTTTACCGACTCCTGGAACCGGGTACTCGGCTCCCAACTGCTGAGTACCCATTTGCCATGAAGCTCATATTGTTTGCATAGCCACCAAACAAGAGATACCCATGGCTTGCCTCCATGGGGCTGGGAGGCTGGGTCCGTAATAGAATGGTGAGTATTGTTAGATCTAGGAGAAAGGGAAATTGAAATTTCCTTCATTCTCCTTCGATCAATACTCACCATTCTATTACTTCTGATATACACCAGATTTAGACAGTAAGCTGGTGGGAAGGGGCAAGCCATCAATTGCTACTTTTGCCCCTTGGAGAAAGAGCTAGACTTAAACTTGATTAACGGAGACCTAAAAGGACCATCAAGTTAACGGAACTGAATCACATTCGCATCACGGGCACCCCCCCTTTTTTTCTCCTAAGAAAAGGGAGAGAACTTACGAACATGCATCTTGCCTGAAACACAAATATGCCAAGAGGGTTAACTGCTCTTTGCATATATTAGCCTGGGAATGAGCATGAATATATAAGAAGAATGAACATGATATATCCATGGTAATCCAATATAATCCTTATAGAGCGCACAAAGCTATCACAATACACAGAAAAAGACTTAGAAACTTAAGACTCCAACTGCACAAAAAAGCATGTAGCTCTTGTTGCTATGCAAACAGGAATGAGCTTCATGGCAAACGGGTACTCGGCAGTTGGGAGCCGAGTAATAATAGTCATAATAATAATAGTCCATTTGTAACGCGCCAAAATCCATGCGCAGCATGCTCTAAGCGCTTAGAAAGCTTATCTAGAGTATTCTAGAAAAAATACAGATCAAGGTGTTGGATAACATTTTTGAAAGTAACATGTCTTGAGTCTAGATTTAAATGAGCTCAGGTTTGGGGATGTTTTGATGTCCAAAGGCAATTTATTCCATAGGATGGGAGCTGAGTAAGAGAATGTTTTTTGGCCATATGTATTCATTCGAAATTTAGGAATGTTAAGTTGTTTTTTGCTTTCTGATCTGAGTGAACGGCGGGGACTGTAAAGTACTAAGAGTTCGGCGAGGTAGGCCGGTGCAGTACCTTCTAGGCATTTGTAAGTTAAGCAGAGAATTTTGAACTCGATACGTTTATCGACGGGTAGCCAATGTAGATTACGGAGTATTGGAGTAATGTGATCGTATTTACTACATAGTGACACGATTCTTGCAGCTGTGTTTTGTATTGCTTGCAAACGATTGATGAGATTTTTTGGCGCAGCAACAAGTAGGCTATTGCAATAGTCGACACGTGACATAACTGTCATTAGAACAAGTGTAGCGGTAGCTTCTCTTGTCAGATATTTTCTAATGTGGGCGATGTTGCGTAATTGCATAAAACATACTTTTACACAGGTAGTTAACGTGATCTTTCATGCTTAAGTCGGTGTCCAAAATTACACCAAGATTTTTTACTTTATTAGAGATTGGAATTGAGCTATCTCCTACAGCAAGACTGGTTAGCTCAGCTTTGTCTCGTCTAAGTGATGGTCCTATTAATATGGCTTGCAGGAAATTTCAATTTCCCTTTCTCCGAGATCTAACAATACTCACCATTCTGGTACTTTCTGATACACAGCTGGCCTTGACAGCTGGCTCTAGGACTATAGACTTAGAAAGCTTTACCGACTCCTTGGAACCGGGTCATATTGTTTGCATAGTCACCAAACAAGAGAAAACCATGGCTTGCCTCCGTGGGGCTGGGAGGCTGGGACCGTAACAGAATGGTGAGTATTGTTAGATCTCGGAGAAAGGGAAATTGAAATTTCCTGCATTCTCCTTCGATCAATACTCACCATTCTGTTACTTTCTGATATACACCAGATTTGTTCAGTAACCTGGTGGGAAGGGGCAAGCCATAAATGCTACTTTTGCCCCTTGGAGAAAGATTTTAGACTTAACAACTTGACTAACAGAGACCTAAAAGGACCGTCAAGTTATCGAAACCGAATCACATTCGCATCACGCCCCCCCCCCCCCTTTTTCTCCTAAGAAAAGGGAGAGAACTCACGAACATGTATCTCGCCTGAAACACAAAGATGCCAAGAGGGTTAACTGCTCCTTGCATATCCACATGTATTAGCCTGGGAATGAGCATGAATATATAAGATGAATGAACATGATATATAGACATAATACAAAAAACTCTCACTAATGAATTACCTTATGATAACTGGACTTCAGACGTACCGCCTCCAACCATTCACTGGTCCGGCCATCAGTGATACAATCTGGTTGTCATCCTCACGCTCGACCATGCCTGCTTTAGGTTCTTTTCTAACCGAAGTGAAAAGGACGAAGAGCAGTGTGGCCACTTAACTATCATCTCAAAACAGCTAAAGCGAGTGGATTGGCTGAGTCTGACACATCCCTCATATAGTAATCCGTAAATGAGGACTCACAGTGCCATTGTGCAACGGCCATGATGTCCTCTAACGGAACACCACTGTAAAGGGCGGCCGAGGCGGCTATTCCTCGAACATCGTGTGCCCTTACGCCTTGCACCTGGTGCCCAGTCGCCATCTCATGAGTAGTCTGAATGCATTCGACTACCCAACGAGAGATAGTATCCATGGATGCGGCGGCATAAGGCTTCTTATGGCTTCTTATGGCAGATCCACAGATGTCTATCGTTCGACCGTAATGAGTCAGTCCGTTTCCTGTACTTAGTCAAAGCACGGACCGGGCACCAGACACTGGCATCACGATCAAACCTTGTTAACTTCGGTATTATGATCGGTTTGCCGGGATATCTCAAAGATTGATTCTTTGACATAAACTCTGCTCTTGGCAGAAGATGCAGACCGTCTCCGGAGACAATAAATCGGTCCCTCTCTGCTGACGGCGCATGGATCTCACTGCGCCTTCTAGCTGAGGAAGCTGCCAATAGAAAGACCGCCTTTAGAGTCAAATGCTTTAGACTAGCCAAACGCAACGGTTCGAAAGGGTGCTTGGCCAGTACATTAAGCACTAAAGATAGACTCCAGGCTGGAATGACTACCGGTGGTCTCGGTCGGAGATTGCTCATTCCCTTCACCATCACATTTAACTGGGCCACCTCTGGACTATCCCTGTTGGCTAGACAAGGGATAACTGATGCCAAAGCTGACTTGTATCCAGCAATTGTGACGGGATGCTAGTCCTGAAAAGAACCGCTCACAGAGAAAGTCTGCTATTTGCTGAATAGTGGATTGAAAGGTATCAATACCCTTTTCTTCACACCAGTCTGCAAATCTGTTAACCTTGTTGTTATATGACTTGAAGGTTGACCTCCTCGCAGCCGCGATGAAATCAGCAGCTTGTCGAGAAAAGCCTTCCGACGTGGAACGTTGTTTGATAACATCCACACAGTCAATTTGAACATTTCGGGATGCTCGTGTAGGAAGCGTCCCTTGGCCTGGGAGATTATGTTTGGAATCTCGGGCAACTGCACTGGGTTTTCCACCAGCAGATCTAACAGATCCGTGAACCACGCCCTGCTTGGCCAATACGGCGCTATTAGCAGGACCAGACACGGTTCCTTCCTGATCTTCACCAATACCTTCGGCAGAAGGATGGTGGGTGGGTACGCATAAGCGTGCATCCCCCTCCAGCTTATCGCCAGAGTGTCTGTATCGATGGCATTTGGATCTGGAATCGGCGAGACATAAGTCATGATTTGAGCATTTTCCTTTGTGGCGAACAAGTCCACGTTGGGTTTGCCCCAATGCTCGAAGATCTGTCGTAGAACTGGACGGTTGAGGGACCATTCTGTCGGCAGAATTCTCTGTCTGCGAGACAAAGCATCCGCCAGAATGTTCAATCGGCCAGGAATGTGAGCTGCTTTCAAAACAACCGAGTAATTCCTGCACCATTGAATCAAGTGCCACACTTTGATACAAAGTGTGGGTGACCTAGTCCCGCCTTGGCGATTTATGTATGATACTACCGTCGAATTGTCCGACCGTATCAATATCACCTTGACCCTGATCATCGGAAGAAACTCTTCCAACGCCAGTTCCACTGCCATAATTTCCAACAGATTGATATGCAGCTGACTCTCCAGGAGAGTCCATGTACCCGAGACCTGGTGTTCTCCCAGGCAGGCACCCCACCCTTCCAGCGACGCATCCGTGTACACGGACAGCTGGGGGCGAGGTAGGTGCAGCGAAACCCCTACTAGGAGATTCTGACGCTGTTTCCACCATAGCAGATGCGATATTATCGGCTCCAAAACTGGCACCAGTTTTGACAGGGGTTCTGTTCTCTGTTTCCACAGCGACATCAGATACAACTGGATAGGTCTTCTCATTAGAGTAGCGAACGTGATCACCTGCTCCATGGAGACCATCATTCCCAGCATCTGAAGAAACCGCCTCGCCTGAATGTGGTTTCCCACTCGAAAACTCTCGAGGATGGCTAACAGAGACACCACTCTGGGCTCTGACGGGTAAACCCTGCCCTCCTCGAGATCGAATCGCATCCCCAAATAAACGAAATGTTGAGTGGGTGTCAACTCGGATTTCTCCTTGTTGACTATCCAGCCTAGCTCTGAAAGTAACTTCAGAGTCAGAGCAGTGTCCACGTTCAACCTGGCTGCCGAGTCTGCCTTGAGCAACCAGTCCTCTATGTAGGTGTGTAGCGCCACGTTCTCTTTTCTGAGAAACGCTGTCACCGCAAGGACCACTCTTGTGAAAACCCTCGGAGCTGTCGACAGGCCAAACGGGAGAACAGTAAACTCCCATACTTGGCCCTGAAACGCAAATCTCAGAAACCTGTGCCAACTCCGGTTCATTGAAATGTGGAAATATGCATCTTTCAGATCGATCGACACACACCACATTCCCTTCCTCAATCCCGCTATTACCGATCTCAGCGTTTCCATCTGGAACCGAGGCGTATGGATAAACCAATTTAATGGCCTGAGATTGAGTATGGGTCTCCATCCCCCGTGCTCTTGGGGACAAGGAAGATGTTTGAATAGAAGCCTGGAGTGTTCCGGTTCGCTGATTTTATTGCTCCCTTCAGAAGCAAACCCGACACTTCCTTTTGCACGGCTTCTAACTTGTCTGGCTCCCTTAGTACGGGTGTCCAGACAGGTGCCAAAGACAGATTTTGTGGCGGAAAGTCCCACCACTCCGGCATGTAACCCTGGGATAACCATCCCAGGACCAGACTGTCTGACGTCACACCTCGCCAGGCCTCGACGAAACGCATGAGCCTTCCACCCACCATAGACGCCTCGACATCTAATGGGGTTGTCCGGCTCGCGGTCCGCTCCCCCGCCCCCCACCCCCTCTGTTAACGAGAGAGAGAGAGAGAGAGAGAGAGAGAGAGAGAGAGAACCATTTCGGTCTCGGCACGGCGGGTATAACTGGCACCGCTGTTCCTGTCCGAAGATGCTAGGCCCTGTCAGGGGCATCCCAAGAAGATGCTTCCTAACTGCCGTAGCCGGACGCATATGGTCAATAACCTTTTGCCTCCTGGATTTGGTCACACGTGCCTGCACCCTTGCCAGTGCGTCCATAGACAGCACCAAGCCGTCATTCACGCACGACAGCGCCACAGGGTGGCCTGCCCCCGCTTCAGAGCACACCGACTGAAGGAGACGATAAGAGTGGTTGACAGCACTCATAGCTACCCTCACACCCTCGTCGCATAGGGACAGGACTTCCTCTTGGTGTACCTGGGACCTGTCCACAAGTGCCGGACCGGGGCCACCCGCTCCAGCACTCTGAACCCCCAGGACCCATCGGTCATCCTCAGTGACCGACGGCACTACACCATATCTGTCGTATTCCCCCCGCGGAATACGACACCTTGCCCGCACCTCCCTGGAGGCCGCAGGGAGCTGGCCCTTGGTCGCAAGTTGCTTGCTATAAATAGCATCCAACAACTCTATGAACCATGGATCCAGTCCCACTGACTGGATCCGGGCCCCGGGCAAGATCCCCGTCCGAATCGATGCAACCGACGGATGGGGCGCATCCTCCTCGGCTGTGGCCGAAACCACAGACGGGTCTACCCTGGCTAGCCAAGCCAGAGCCCCGGACCAGTCTATTTCCGAGGAGGAAACACCCGCAAACACGTCACCCGCAAGGAGCCGCGGCTGACACACCAGGCACTCCGGTACCACCCGGTTCCGCCGCCACCCCATGAACCATACCAGTCCATGGGATAGGTCCGCACAGAAAACCGTATGGACCCGTAGCAGACGCGGAACCGTGGCCAAACATGGGCGCCAATGGCACCCCATGTCCAACCGCCGGACCGGGCGAGATAGGTGAGTACCATGCCCGGCCCGGCACACCGGTCACCGTGCCAGCTGGTGCCAAACCAACCGACACGGAACCGGTGCCCAGTACCAGATTGGCCTCAACCACAGGCGGAGTCGCTGCCCTGGCTTGTGCCAAGCCAGACAGATGGAGGGCGGTTCCGTCCAGGACGGAATCGACCTCCATATGCTCCACCCGTGGCATCACAGGCCGCAGCAATAACTCCTCTTCGGCCTCCTCGTCTTCAGACTCCGAAGAGTCGTCACCAGACGAGGAAACCGCGGAGCCGTCCTGGCGGACGGCTCCCACACCTGACGGACCGGCCACCGCTACTGGACCGGAGCCAGACGGGACTGCCAGGGGGCCGTACGAGACGGCCCCCTCGGTAACCAGTCCAGAACCCTGTCCAAGGACAGGGTCCGTACCAGGCATGGAGAGCAACTGCCCCCCAACCTTCGGAAGCAGTGACGACACCAGCGTGGGCAGAACGCTATGCAGAAAACCCTGCATAGCCGGACCGAACCACGCCGGCGGTGCCATCTCCGCCACCTCCAGCTGGGGATGTGGAGCGCCCCCACCGGCCGCTCCACGATTTAACCTCGGACCGCCTGACCCCGCGTCAGACCCAGCCACATCCTTCTGGCCAAGGAACTTTACCATCATATTGACGGACCACACTGCGCACACATTGCATCTATGATCAAGGTTACAGGGCGTACACCTAAAACAGACATGGTCTTTAAACATGACGCGTACAAACTTATGGCACTCGTCACATGATGGTGGGGCTGGCTTGGCCTATAAAATAAGCACAGACCTACAATAAGCAAGCGGAACGAGACACGGATGGAAGGCAGACAATTAATTTTCAAATAAATTGACCATAAATTAAATGTAACCCTCCCGCACCCCACCCCGCAACGTTACAGCATTAAGATGATGACAAGAACGAAGCAGGCATAAATACACCCATAATTGATCCTCCAGGATGTATCACGGCTCCAGGAATCATATCGCATAGCATTCGGGGTATATTTACCAATCAATATAAATTATACTCCTAACGAAAGCCGACACGATATGTGAAGAAACAACAAAATGTAAACAAACTGCTGTAGCACACGATAAAACCGCAGACCACGCATCTCACAAGAATTTTGACACCACCGATCATTGCAAACCGATCGTGATCACACGTAAACTTGACCATTCCAAAGTTTCTGGTACCATTTTTAGTACGCAGCACCCAAAATAGATGCGCGAATTAATGAAAACATTTTCTTCACATAAACATCCGAGCCTCACGGGTGTGACGTCACCCTCTCGGACCCTACGGAAAACGACGTCAGCCGATATTCGTGTTAGAAATACCGTAGCAAACACCTATTTTCATATCTGCCGATCGCCTGTTGGGGTTTAAAGAAGGCGATCGTCCGGCATATCTCGTTGTTAGCACACGTCCCAGATTCTATGGGGTCAGAAATTGGAACATGCGACACAACGAAATTTAGAGACCTAAGTCTTTTAACTATGGATAATAAGGAATTATACAACCTGGTCTTCATTGGCGGTATTCTCCATTTTATCCAGTTATATCCTTTTAAGAACGCACAACCATCAAATCACAGATAAGACTTAGATTTCCTTTCACAAAAAACTCAAAATCTTTCCTGCAAAGAAAAAACGTGGCCAGCTCTTGTTGCTATGCAAACAAGAATGAGCTCTATGGTAGATGGGTATTCGGCGGTTGGGAGCCGACTACCCGGTTCCAAGGAGTTGGTAAAGCTTTCTAAGTCTATAGTCCTAGAGCCAGCTGTCAAGGCCGGCTGTGTATCAGAAAGTAACAGAATGGTGAGTATTGATCGAAGGAGAATCAGTTTTCTCATCATTTAATTTAAGCATGTTTGTCGACATCCATGACTTTACATCAGCACAGCAGTCAGTGATTTGTTTTGTAGCTGTTGCTGTGTCGTGGGCTGTTGGTGGGAAGCTTGTCATGAGCTGCGTGTCATCAGCGTAAAAATGATGCTGTAAACTGTGATTATCAATAATCGATCCTAGTTGCTTAGTATAGAGAGTGAAAAGCACAGGCCTCCGCACAAGTACCCGGTTCCAGGAGTCGGTAAAGCTTACTACGTCTATAGTCCAGGCCCAGCCATCCAGGATAGCTTGTATCAGAAGTAATAGAATGGTGAGTATTGATCGAAGGAGGAGCACTTTTTTAATGGTTCCGGAAAACTTTCAGAAAATCAGAGATTGCTGCCAAGACATTGACCTATCAAAATTGTGAATATATTTCTAGAGGCTACGACAATAGGATCCTTCCAGCCAAATTTGGTTGAAATTGCCCAAGCGATTAATGAGGAGCAGCATTTTATATGAATTCCCATTTGTTTGAAAATTCAAGATGGCCACCATCAAAATCGAGCCATCAAAATTCTGTACACAAGTTCTGAAGCGTACCGGCCTAGTGTTCTTCCAGCCGAGTTTGGTTGAAATCGGCCAAGCGGTTAATGAGTAGCCTTAAAACGATTTCCCAAAATATTCAGAAAATTCAAAATGGATGCCAGAAAAATTTACCAATCAAAATTATAAAGCCTACCACCCTAGGCTCGTTCCAGCCAGTCTCGTTGAAATCGCCCAAGTAGTTAATGAGTAGACGATTTTCAACAATTTTTCGGAAAATCAAGATGGCCAGCGAACACATTGACCAATCAAAATGCTGTATACAATCTCTGAAGCATACTACTTTAGGGTCCTTCCAGCCGGGTTTGCGTGAACACGTTCAAGTGGTTAATGAGTAGCCTTTTAACTGATTTCCCAAATTTTAAGAAAATCCAAAATAGCCACTGGAAAAATTAACCGATCAAAATTCTGTATACAAGTTCTGAAATCTACCAAGCTAGTATCCTTCCAGCCAAGTCTGGTTGAAACTGCTCAAGCAGTTAATGAGGAGTAGCGTTTTAAACAATTTCCCGCCATTTTCCAGAAACTCCAAGATGGCTGCCAGAAAAATTAACCAATCCAAATTCTGTATACATGGTCTGAAATCTTTTAGATTCCAACTAGGATTTTTGATTATAGATACAGGTTTTTTGTTTTTTTAATATGGTACATTGGGGGTGGGGGGAGTGGGGGTGCTCAACAAAGTCACAGTAGTATTGGGATTTGAAGTTATTGGTAGGTGTGACTTAGATATTTTATAGCAGAGTGTCGGCATCTGATATGTCTATTGAGAAAGCGGATATCAGATGAAGATTCAAGATGTTTGAGATCTGATTGGGTCCATCTGTTTTGGCGCATTTCATGCTTTTCAGCATGGCATATCTATCCTAAGTTTGATAACATAGTTAACGAGGTGTAGCATTTAAAAACATATCCCATTATTTTTCGGAAAATTCAAGATGGCCGCCCAAAGAATTACCAAACAAAATTCTGTATACAAGTTCCTTAGCATACCACTCTAGGGTCCTTCCAACCGAGTTTGCTTGAAATCGGCCAAGTGGTTAATGCGGAGTAGGTATTTAACTGATTTCCAGAAAATCCAAGATGGCCACCCAAAACATTGACCAATCAGAATTCTCGTTATAATTGTCGAAGCCTACCAGGATAGAATTAGTGCATCTAAGTTTTGTTGAAATCGGGCCATTTATATTGGAGTAGTGTTTTAAAAGATCTTTGGAAAATTTTCAGAAAATCAAATGAGTAAGTAGCCTTTTAACTGATTTCCAGGAATTTTCAGAAAATCCAGGATGGCTGGCGTTTTTGATTTCGGGGTTTTGTATCTAAAACGGCAGACTCCTGTGAAATAACGACCTGTAAAAAATTTCACTGCAGACATAATTCTTGAACTTTTGCATTTTTATGTGACTGGGAGGTAAACAGCTCCTGGTAAACAATGGCTACCACGCTTTTTGGGTACTTAATTTAGTAATTGCCCTACCTCGATTAACTAGAATCAGATTATACCATAATGATATAGTCAATATTCACAATAGAAAACACATTCATTACGACAAATATTTGATCAACATAATTAATAGATGATGGGAAGATAAAGAAAATGAGTCTTGCTAAGTAATACTTTACTTACACCATAGGTCACATTTGCGTCTCGTTGTGTTGGTATGGCGACAGTCGTAAACTACGATTTTGCGTTCCCGCCTGTCTGCTGATTGGCTGTAAGCTGTTAACCAACCACAATCTCCAATCTAAAGATCGAGCTCAGTCCGTGAGGTTTGTTGAGTTTGTTTGCGCAAATTTAGCGGAGTTTAACTGTCTCGCTTCTGCAAGCCAGAGCCACCAGACATTAAATTCAATGGGCAATAACTTTGGACAAGCTGTTTATTTTGAAACCAATTTGACTAAAAGTTGTTGGTGGCTTAGCCACCAACAACTGTCAGTCAAATTGGTTTCAAATTATTTATTAGATCCAGTAATATAACCCCTGGAATATGTCCTCCGCCATAACTCAGCAGTCAGACAGTTAAGAACGATCGTGATAATGCAGGTTCTGGGCCACTGGGTATTGGCACAGTAACGGCCCATAATCTGCTTTGTTAGGGTCGTTGACGTGACACGATTACGGCGTCATAATTGACCTTTCCATTTTTATCTATGCCCCGCCCATTTCTAGCTAAGCTCCACCAACACCTCACTCGTGTTGGGATCGATCGATCTCTAAAACTCCATGCCTATCAATTTCCAGAAGACTACATGTAATTAGCTGTTGAATATTTTGAAACTACTTTGACTGGTTGCTGGTGCTGCCTATGCCTATTTAGTTTCAAAATTTCAACAGCATGTTTAGGAAATAGTAGAGACAATTCTTACGCTGCTTAGCTGAGTATGACGTCATATATGCTTTATATGTTCATTCAGTTTTAGTTTTTTCTGTATATTTAAATCTATTATGTAGTGGCCCCAATGTGTGCTTTATTACAGAAGTTATTCTACTACTACTATGACGTCAAATCATCGATGGATACTCTGTAAAGGTGAATTGAAAATATCTGCCCCAGAGACCCCCAGCAGTTTACTTACCCAGTGTGCGTGTATTTTAAATCTGTAGTGGCCCCATGTGGGCTTTATGGGCTTGTTAAGTATGATATTACATCATAAGTACGCGTTTATGACGTCATCATCATCGCTTAACAAGCCCATACTACTAATTGAAATGCAATACATGCATTCCTTTACGTACAAAGGTTCACTTATTGAGGTTGTAAAAGCCTATTGCTATCTTGGTATTTTATTTACTCCCTCTGGTAACTTCAGGGATGCCTGTGAAAGATTGGCTGAACAGGCTAAGAAAGCAGTGTTTAAACTTAAATATGCCAATGTAAGAAACAATGCCTTAATGGAATTAAAACTATTCCACTCTTTTATTCTACCATGCAATATTGTCATATTGTGCAGATGTTTGGGCCCCTTTCTAAACGAAAGGTATCAATGATCACAACTTTATGAAGTTAGGAGATAATGTGCCTGTTGAGAATGTACCAGACTGCCGTAATAATACCTCTCTTGTCCCGAGCAGCGAAATTCTGGATGAGGTTATCATGCCTATACGCATTGTTGCGCCTCGTTAGGTGAAACAAATTGGTCAACACATGTAAAAAGTCTATGGACAAACTTTAACCTTCAAGAAATTTGGACCAATCAAACTACCATAAATAAAAATGAATCTTCCAGACTACTAAAAGATGCCATGGAAACGAGGTACAACTCGACCTGGTATCTCCATATAAACAGAGATGCTATATGCCCTGTTGGCAAATTCCAACAGGGATCTAAACCTCGAACTTACAAGACTTGAAAAAATAACTTCAATATTGAAAACTATCTACTAGTTACTGCAGACTATTCTAGGCGTAAGGATTTTGCCAAACTCGAGAGTCAGTGGGCATAACCTCCAGCTAGAAGTCGGTAGGCATACTGTCCCCAAAAACTCCAGTAGAGAAAAGAGTGTGCTTACTTTGCTCTGCTGGAATTGTTGAGGACGAGAAACATTTCATTGCTCACTGCCCATTCTATGAAATCGAAAAACTGACTAATTCCCTCAACTCATTTGTCGATATCTCTAAATTTAGCTTAGATGAACAATTCTTACTCTTAATGTCGTATAATAAGGGGGACACTGAGGTTTGTAAAGCGGTATTGAACTATGTTTCAAGATGCACCATTAAACGGTCAAATGCCTTTAAAAATACGCTAAGCGTCGATCCACCGGTAACAAATGTCTTAGAATAATATATTAGTCTGTCAATCAAACCGCAGACTACATATAATTATTTAATTATTTAATATATTAGCATTTTCTTTTTATATCACCATTGTGCACTATTCGTACTGTGCTTTTTGTAATCTGTATAATGTTTGTTTAAACTTCATGTTTGGCTATATCTTCGTGTAAAAGATTTTGTGCCGATAAATAATCCGAATCTGTCACAAGGGAGATACTAGTCGACAGGCTCCGGACGCAAGCAGAGTTAACTCCCGTTAGCAGTGAAACGCTATCTTAAGCAATTGCCAGATAATGAGCGTACTGATTGCTAACACATTTAATGCTCTATTATTTGCTCCCACGTTCACAAACCATTTTCATCCAAATAGATAGCTTAAATAAAGCTAAGGGTAATATTACATCATAGGTTTCAGGGTCATGGGTTTGCACATCTTAACCCCTTACTTATCAAGCAAGCAAAAATATTAACTCGCCTGTCATCTTGGAGTGTCCATTTAGAAGCTAAGATTTTTGAAAATTTAAGTTTAATTCTTTTAATGTTATTTTATGCATTGCCATTGTGTAATTTTTAAGTGTTTGTTTTATTGTGCTGTATGCGTACACCATAATGTTTGGTATTTTATCGCAATAAATTGATTGATTGATTGATTGATTGGTGTACGCGTATGGGCTTTTTAAGTGATGACGTATTTCTGGGGTCAGCACGATTATTACACAAAACAACGTTTTTATAAACACGTACTTATGATGTAATAAAGCAAAAATACACACTTCCGGGTTGCGAATCACGCGCAGTGACGTCATACTTAACAAGCTCATAGCACAATAAAACAAACACTTAAAAATTACAGAATGGCATAAAATAACATTTAAAGAATTAAACTAAAACTATAATTAATATTAAGATTACGTTATATATATATATATATATATATATATATATATATATATATATATATATATATATATATATATATATATATATATATATATATATATATATATATATATATTTATTTATATTATCTAAAAACATATATGAAATGGATATTTATAATAACAATATAAGGGGCTTTCTTGGTTTACTCTGAGTGCATTCAACTGGATGGGATAAATCAACCATAGCCGTCTGAACATCATGTGTAGAACTATAGAGTAAAGTCGGCTATAGTCAGCTGCGTAAGTTAATTAGTAGGCTACTCTATCAATGATGGAATACCGTTTAGAGAGATATTTCTCGACAAAATTTAATATGTAATTGGAGATTTTTTACGCCACCGTCGTTATAAGACATTAGATAATAAAAATTGTCGTTATTCAGATTGGTTGTTAAAGTATTAAACAAGAACTACCTGCCAATATTATAGGACTGACAGTAGAGAAGAAAATGTTTTTTATCTTCAATACTGCCAGTTTTGCAAATTTCACAGATCCCTGCTCAATTGGTTTTGTAGCTCGCCGGGTAGTGTCGGGCCGTTCCAGTGTATTTTGTCGACTCGCCGCACCACAAGTGCACGACGAGTGATGACGCTGGTTAGCATCCGGTCTTGGGGTGACGGACCTTGTACGAGACTATCCTGCGGGAAACAAAAACCGGCTCCTAAGGCCGGTGGAACTCAATCGTTCCGGTGGGGCCGTGCGACCATCGTCGCGAACATTAAACACAACTGTCTCATCCCAAGAATTTGTGTCACCAGTATGCCAAAGTAATATACAAATGTGCCTGTCTGTTTAGTGGCGTTTCAACCAGTGCCACCGTCGACACTTGTGATTCTATTACAGTATTTAACCAGCGCTTATATGAGAGCATCCCACCTTATAAGAAGCCTCCCCTTAAGCCTACAAACATTTACCTACAGCCGGCTATGGGGCCGGGGCCGGTGTAGTTAATTTAGTTATCCAAATAGAGGAGATGCAATTCATTTAGCGAGTTGTCATCGCCTCTATTCATAATAATGCCCTCATTGGCTCTGATTTTCTCAGTGCCAGCGAAGCCATCATACATTGCAAACAACAGGAACTTGACATACACGGCCGACGAATACCTCTCGGACCATCATCGTCATTGTACAATACGTGTGCGGTAATATTATCAAGTACCGCCACAGTTGAGCCGGGACAGGAACAAATCTTATGGGCCACTGCACCACAGTTAGGAAGCAACACACACATCGCCATGCTGGAACCTGACCCTGACTATATGATCGCCTCACAATGCGCAAGTCCCCGCATCATAGTGGACACTACTAATAGGGAAAAGATACCTTTTAGAGTGTTCAATGGTACCGCAGATTCCATCACTCTGGAACCTGTACTTTCTGACACACCACCGCAAATGACTGATGATTTACCCGAACAGTTGTATCTACGTGCCACTGTTGGATTACTGCAATCACAAAAACGAGAAATTCGGAAACTACTACACAAATATCGCGATAGTTTTTTCCTTCGGAGACATGGATCTCTGAGAAACTCATCTCGTATGACACTCCATCGATACAGGAAATAATCGGCCCATACGACAACCGGTACGATGTCTTCCCGTTCACAAGGAAGCAGAAGCACACCAACAAGTAAATGACATGTTGCAGACGGGTATTATTGAACCCTCAGCATCTCCATGGGCTAGCCCTATAGTTCTAGCAGGCAAAAAGGATGGAACCTTGCGGTTTTGCATCGACTACCACCGCCTTAATGATCTTAGCGTTAAGGACGCTTATCCGTTACCATGGATAGATCAGGCCATGGATTCCTTGTCCGGAGCCAAGTGGTTTCGTACCCTTGATTTAGCTAGCGGTTACTGGCAAGTAGCCATGGATGAGGCTGACATGGAAAAGACTGCATTCGTTTGTAGGGATGGCCTTTTCCAGTTCAACAAGATGCCCTATGGGTTGTGCAACGCTCCCGGAACTTTTGGACAACTCATTGAGCAGGTATTGCCATGAATACCAGGAGAGAAAAATTTACCATCTCTCTATGTCGAACTCTTGCGGCAGAGGATAGAATAGGCCCATGAGTTAGTGAGAGAAACCTTATCCACTGCACACTAGCGGCATAGGACATGGCACGACTGGAGGGTGCATGGAGATCTGTATGAAGCAGGAAGAATGGTTTGGGTACACGATTCACGACAGTCTGCAAACGTGCCAAGTAAACTGAGTTACCTGTGGAAAGGCCCCCATGTGGTAGTAGGTAAGACATCGGATGTGGCCTACCGTTTCCGTGCTTCAGATGGCCTGACCTCAGTCATCCACTTCGATCGACTTAAACCTTGTGTCAGTGATGACCCAGCACCAGAGCTCGGACTGGGCGTTTCTCGTGACACCGGTACCCAGACAGATATTTCTATGGAAATTAGTATTCCCACAGTTAGCGCAGAGCACCACGGTGCTAGTTCAGCCCCAGTTCTACCAAGCCCGAATGTGGGTGAACAAGTGGCTAATGCTGACGACGATGATGAGATACGTACTCGCCCTCTTCCTCCTCAGCATGGGTCTACTCGATCTGGGAAGTCGTATCTGAAGAACTCTGTGTTTGTTTTCTCCAAGGGACCGGATGGGAAAGTTGTTTGTCCGATCTCTTCCCATCCCCACACACTTCATGCTATGCCCCCATCATAGAGTTACCACAAGCGGAAGCTGAGGCTGACCCAAACCATGCTTCCTGTGGGGTGGGACATGTGGTGAATAGCATGGAAGTGAAGAGGCTGGATGAAGCCTTGGCGTGTATAGAACCGCAAAACCGTCCCAAGGGACATCCTCTCCGCAAGTCCCACCACCGTCATCCCTCCAATTTGCGTCCCTCATCTATACACCAAGTTCGGACATGACTAGTCCAGTCCATTTCACACTCCACTCATCGTCTGTTGACCGTCAATCTTCAGATGAGAGAGACTGCTGCAACAGAGGAGGGGCCATCCCGGTGGGCAGGGAAGCAGCCTGTTCAGCAGACTCTCGGCTCAAATTTTCCCGGTGTCTAAAAACTATGACAGGACACCAACCGCCGTGTAACAAGAGTTGACCACATCCCCTTGTCCAAAGGCTGCCCTATCCAATTGGCCTACCATACTCCCCCGTGAGCAGTCAGAACATCACACAACAGACAGAACGTCAACACATACAAGATCACACCTGCCTTCAAGACTGGATATGTCAATTCATCATTGCGCGTACATCACATACTTACTCGGTTATACCCCGCATAACAGAGACATTCAACATCGGCAACAACAGCATTTAGACGTTTGCCCAACGGTCCTCCCCTTTTCCCTTTTCTCGACGTCGTACGGAAACAGCTAAATCTACAGACTACCCATAATAACAGTCAATACTATTAAGAGAGCAGGATGCCCGCATTGTCGTCAGTCACGAGTAGGATTTTGCTACCGAAAAGTTGAATTCGACAATGGATTGATCAAAATTATGACAGCATCCGACAGGTCATCTGCGCTCTAAAGTAACTCTCTCCCGCCCACGGGCTCGGCCATTACAGAGTGAAATACCCTCAGGGTTCGATAAAGTTGACATTCATGCCGCCTCTCCCTCCCTACTCCTGCACCTGGCGGCAATAAACATGTCACCTTCACCACAGCGCAAGTATCATCCACGGATAACCAGTCACGCATATCAGATTCAAATCACCAACATGACAGAAACATAGACATTCAGGTTGACTGTATTCACAATCTCAGAACAGCTGCATTGTAAATTGTAATAACTGTGGCACACATTTTTCCGAGTTGTACTGTAATTTAACCATTATTAAATAGGATTAATGTGTCTGGTCTAGGCCGGGACGGAGCTAGTTCTACCCATTGAGGAGAATGCTTGGCCAGCCCTCCCGCTCGGAAAACACAGCTATCTTGACGGGATCAGTAACGTTGATCTACCGCATGAATAGATCTGTTTAAACCACACATCAAATTACTTACAACTTTACTGCGAGTTCAGCCCCACTTCTACCAAGCCAGAATGTGGGTGTATAAGGTTTAAGCCGATCGAAGTGGATGACTGAGGTCAGGCCATCCGAAGCACAGATACGGTAGGTCACGTCCGACATCTTACCTACTACCACATAGGGGCCTTTCCACTGGTAACTCAGTTTACTTGGCACATTTGCAGATCGTCATGAATCGTGTACCCAAACCATCCTTCGTGCTTCATACAGATCTCCATGCACCCTCCGGTCGTGCCATGTCTTTTGCCACCGGTGTGCAGTGGATAGGGTTTCTCTTGCTAACTCATGGGTTTGTTCTATCCTTTGCCGCAAGAGTTTGACATAGAGAGATGGTGAATTTTTCTCCCCTGGTATCCGTGGCATGGCCAGGTCCAGGTGTAAGGCTAATTCACGGCCTAACATAAACCGAGCAGGGGTGTAGCCCATGCTGGAATGTACTGAAGTGCGGTAAGCCATGAGTACATACTGGAGCCATAGGTCCCGATCTTTACAATCAAGGCGTGTTTCCTTAGTAAGCATCTCCGCGAGAGTTCTGTTGAATCTCTCTACCATCCCGTCACTCCGGGGGTGGTATGGAGTCGCCCTTGTTTTGACGATATGGAACAATTTGCGGAGCTCTGATATGATCCGGCTCTCAAAATTACTTCCTTGATCGAAGTGCAACTCATAAGGCATACCAAAATGGCAGAACACATTGCTTGCCAAGACCTCCGCTATGGTGGATGCCTCTTGGTCTGGCAAAGCAAATGCTTCTACCCACTTCATAAAATAATCTTGTAATACGAGGATGTATTTATTTCGTATTCAAGGGTCCAAGCATGTCGATAGCCACTCGCTCCAACAATCTTAATTTGAGATGGTGCGATGTGGTGTTGGCCACCAGCGCGTCTTTGGCATGGAATATATTTGGCAACCCATGCCTTGACACTATCGCGAATCCCGATCCAGTGGAATCTCAATTTGATATGGGCAATAGTCCTATCCACGACCAGATGCCCGGCGTTATCATGCAGTTGTTTTAATATTAGATCACGATAACTTTCCGAGACTACCAGACGGTCATTAATATACAGAACGTTATTTATTAATCGACATTCTTTGAACCGTTGGTAATAATATTTTGCCATGGTGAAAGGTGGTGTTACCGATTCCTTAGGACGTACCACCTCCTGGATCCACGCATATATATTTCGTGTCTGTACGTCTGTTGTTTGGTGGTGTGTGATTTTCTCCGGATTCCACTCTGCGCACCTCAATTCGGGGAACTCCGGAGATGGCTGTGTTAACTGTGTTACAGTGGCGGCCTCTTCATGTTCAGTCTCCGCGCCGATTCTACTGAGGGCATCGGCGTTCCCATGCAATTTGGCGGGACGGTGAACAACGTTGAAATTATAGGCCTGCAGGGATTCCTGCCATCTCGCTACCTGGCCCTCCAGATTTTTCAAATTCCTGAGCCATCGTGGTGAGGCATGATTTGTACAGAGTGTAAAAAGGGCGCCCGTACAGAAAGTGTTTATAATACCTGACGAAGTGTACCGCCGCTAATAGTTCTCGCTTGGTGGTTGAGTATCTTCTTTCCGTTTTATTCGGAGTACGCGAACCATAACCCAATACATGCTCCGTTCCATCTTCTGTGACCTGAGATAGGACCACGCCGATAGCATAAGCTGACGCGTCAGTGTTTAAGATGAAATCGAGGTTTGGATTAGGATGAGCAAGAATCGGGGCAGTCGTCAAGAGTTCCTTCAACACCCTGAAGGAGCCTTCACACGCACTCATCCACTCAAATTGTCGATCTTTCTCGGTGATCTTGTAGAGGGGTGAAGCAATCTCGCTGAAATGTTGGATATCGGCGATAGTACTGGCATAGGCCAAGAGAACTCCATGTCTCCGTAACTGAAGAGGGCTGTGGCTGCATCACCGGATATGACGTGTCCCAGGAACTCAACGATCTGTCTAAAGCGTTGACATTTCTTTGGTTTGAGTTTCAAATTGTCATGTGGAATCTAGAGAGCGCGGTGTCCAAATTTATTAAGGTTTGCTCAAACGTTGGTCCGAAGACGATTACATCATCACTGTACCAAAGACAGATTTCCCATTGCAGGGTGGTTAATACCTGCTCAATGAGTCATTCAAAAGTTCCGGGAGTGTTGCACAACCCATAGGGCATCTTGCGGAATTGAAAAAGCCCATCCCTACAAACGAATGCAGTCTTTTCAATGTCAGCTTCATCCATGGCTACTTGCCAGTATCCGCTAGCTAAGTCAAGGGTACAAAACCACTTGGCTCCAGATAATGAATCCAAGGCCTGATCTATCCAAGGTAACGGATAAGCGTCCTTGACGCTAAGATCATTAAGGCGGCGGTAGTTTATATAAAACCGCAAGGTTCCATCCTTTTTGCCTGCTAGTACTATTGGGCTAGCCCATGGAGATGCTGAGGGTTCAATAATACCAGTCCGCAACATGTCGTTCACTTGTTGGTGTGCTTCTGCTTTCTTATGAATGGGAAGACATCATACCTGTTGATATATCAGGCGATTATTGCCTGTGTCGGTGGAGTGTCTTACGAGATGAGTCTCTCTGAGATCCATGTCTCCGGAGGAAAAACTATCGCGATATTTGTGCAGTAATTTCCGAATTTCATGTTTCTGTGATTGCTGTAATCCAACTGTGGCACATAGATACAAATCATGTGAATGTTCGGGTAAATCATCAGTCATATGCGGTGGTGTGTCAGTGGGTGTAGGTGATTCCGATGAGATTATGTCCACTAAATGGCCGTAGCGTATGCCTGGTTCCAGAGTTATGGGATCTGCGGTACCATTGAACACTCTAAAAGGTATATTTTCCTTATTAGTAGTGTCTACTATCATGCGGGGACTTACGCATTATGAGGCGATCATGTAATCAGGATCGGGTTCCAGCATGGTGATGTGTGTGTTGCTTCCTAACTGTGGTGCGGTGGCCCATAAGATTTGTTCCTGTCCCGGCTCAACTGTGGCTGTACTGGACAATATTACAGCGCACGTGTCATATAATGACAATGCTGGTCCAAGAGGTATTCGTCGGCCGTGTATGTCGAGTTCCTGTTGTTTGCAATGTATGATGGCTTCGCTGGCACTGAGAAAATCAGAGCCAATGAGGGCATCATTGTGAATAGAGGCGATGACAACTCGCTGTATGAATTGCATCTCCTCTATTTGGATGACTAGATTAACCACACCAGCTACGGGCACATCAGCTCCCATAGCCATCTGTGGGTAAATGTATGTAGGTTTAAGGGGGGGGGGGGCTTCTTATGAGGTGGGATGCTCTAATATAAGCGCTTGTTAAATACAGTGATTCAAGCACCAATGTCGACGGTGGCACTGGTGGAAACACCACTAAACAGACAGGCACATTTATATATTACTTTGCGGTGTACCTGTGGAATAGTTTTTAATGATGCCATCTGCGACAATGGTGTCGGAGCGGAATCACTCTGTATGTACTCTGACTGCTTCCTAATTGCTTCTCTTAATGTGGTGGATGGCTGAGTGAGGAAGTGGCCAGTTCGTCATTGCCGCTGCTGTGAGAGCTGTGGGGAAGGCGGAACTGGGGGTAGCAATGATGATGGAGATGTTGCCGTTTCAGGGTGTGCTGTATTGGTGTAGACAGCGGTGCGCATGGGATGACAGATAAGCTCCACCTGCGCAAGCCATTTCTTACAATGTTTCTTTGGATGTTTTGGTGAAGCACAGAAGAAACAGTGATGCTGCCAGTGATGTGTTTTTCCCCGTCTACATCGGCGCTTGCGAATCCATGAGGCGGAGTGAACCATTTCTCCTGAGTCGCTGCTGTCTGTGGATGCTGGAGATGATGATGGGTGGGATGGTGTTTTGCATACCACCAAGGGATACCAAGAATTCAGTGTCTTGGTGGCGGGACGTGCTGCTTGCAAAAACGTTTCAGCGGAGGTGCTACAACCTACCATTGCCGTTTTACATAGGAAAGAAGGCTTGTTATGTGCGGAGAAACAGGGGGATGGCAATGCTGCGGATGGGGAAGGCATCGTAGGCATTGACATATGTGAAGTCGTACATTTGGGTGTAGGTGTAAAAGCTGATTTTGGTGGGTGATTGTTGGCCACTGAACACTGAACAGGCCGCAGCTGAGCTGGGAAGCGGATATGAGCACTGAGGTAGCTCTTGATATGTCGGTGCCCTTAAGAGTTTGATTGCTTCTCTGGTTATGGTGTGCAGCAGTCAGGGGCAGGCGTTGTAGAGGGAGGTCGGTTAGGACACAGGTTCCTCCAATGGCCTGGCTGACCGCATCCGTAACAGGTGTTTGGTGGCGGTGCGGTGCTGGTGGTGTTTGTTGCCTAAAGTGAGTGGTGGTGAGATTGGTGCGGAGTGTCGTGACTAAATTAGTTAGTGTGGAGATCTGTTTATTGATCTCATCTATACGTTCTTTCATGTTGCCGTTGTTATTGTTGCGCTGGTTCCCACGCCCGGGGGCCCCATTATAGCTTCCTCTATGGGCACACCCCCTTCCTCCAGGCGCTTGATTCTGATTGGAATTCTGTATAGCTGGTGGTGGTGATGTCTGTGTGGTTGGTGTTGATGAACTGGGGGGAGCATTAGTGGGCGTGGCGATAGCTGCACCCTCTATCTCGTTGATAGGATGGAGTTGGCATCGGCTACTCTTTTCCTGCTCCAGAAAGTTTTCTATACGGACCGCAGTTGCCGTTAATTGGGCCAAACTACCGTGGTCGCCTAGAAATAGCTTTTTCTTTCAGGGCAGGTTCACCGCTCAATGCATCGATGAAAGTGTCAAGATGCAGATGGATTATGCCTTCCGTGTTGGTGCTTGGATATGCACGGGTGACTAGCCTTCTGATTTGGCTAGCTACCTCCGGAAGAGTTTCTCCCATGCGTCGTCAGAGATTCTTGAGTTGAAGATGACTGGTTTCTCTGAGAGCTGTGTTGCCAAATCGCTCCGTCAATGCTCATTCCAATTAAGTGTAGGTGGGTGTGTAGTCAAGCCCAAGATCCGCAAGAACGTGAAGGGCTTTTCGGGAAAGCTTTGCGGCGAGATATTCACCCATTTGCTGATCGTTCCAGCGGTTAGGCTGACTTATTATCTCGAACTGGATTTTGTAATTGGTCCAGTCATTCTCCCCACTAAATTCTGGAAGGAGAATGACTCGACCAAGACCACGGGAAGAATGAAGTGGTTGAAATCCGGGTGGTCTGGGTATTTGTGAGACTGACAAGTTTTTGATTGAAATATTAGAGTGGGTCCATTTTTGACTACTACTCTTCTCCCGCTTTAAGCAGTGGTGACACCTTCCCGAGACGGAGGCCCACACGAGGCACTTACCTCTCGCAAGGATTCAGTGACGACGGTCCACGTGAGGATAATACTCCTCACCCAAACTAGCACTAGGAGTAGTGCCCGCGTGAGGCACCTAACTTTTCATCCGAGATAACCTTCTTCCTTTCAGCTTAGATGTATAATAACTTATATTAAGTTAAGCAGTTAAGTCTCGTGTGCGGGAGCCTCCCTTGCGGGGATACCTCTGCGGATCTACCAGTCTGTGTGGTACCTCCAGGAGCCACATGTTTAAAAGTTCATCTACCTGTCTCTACGTCTCATATTTTCGTATGCTCTTATTGTAGTTTTATCTAGCATATTTGTAATTGTTTAGGTAAAATCATTGTATAGACTTATATTTTTAGGTCACCAAATCAAGTCTTGTAAGTCCATAGATCACGAAATTGCTATGGACAGGCATACTGGTGACACAAATTCTTGGGATGAGACAGTTGTGTTTAATGTTCGCGACGATGGTCGCACGGTCCCACCGGAACGATTGAGTTCCACCGGCCTTAGGAGCCAGTTTTTGTTACCCACAGGGCAGTCTCGTACAAGGTCCCCCCCCCCCCCCCCGAGACCGGATGCTAACCAGCATCATCACTCGTCGTGCACTTGTGGCACGGCGAGTTGACATGATACACCGGAATGGCCTGACACTACCCGGTGAGCTACAGTTCAAGCTCAACATAAAGCACAGCAAGAAAGATATTCGCAAGCACTTTTGCTAACAGAGTGGTACCACAGTTGAATTCACTGCCAGCTACAATAGTCAAAGCAACAACAGTTGGATTATTCAAGAGCAAACTAGATATCTACTTCAAGGGAATGGCATTTGAATTCGACTGAAGAGGCATATGTATAGCATCGCAAAGTCATACTGATCACATGGTCATACTGCAATTCTTTCAATACAGATGCCTTATCTTGGAGTAGCGTGCGTATCGACAAAACATGCCCTGTAGAGATTTGAATGATCGGTAGATAAGCCTCTGCTTCTACGTCCACATTTTGTGGTAGCATGAAGAGACACTAGCGTAGAGAAGGAGATTCGGATAGCGACAAAAACAGAAAATGAAAAGAACAGCAATAAAACCAACCACAGCCTTCACAAGACAGCACGCAAACAAATGCTAGACGCAGCAGGGTGTAACCATGAGTGTGGGCGGCACACCGCAGGCGTCATGGGGAACATCTGCACCACAGCATTTCCACAAACCAGTGTTAACTCTTGCCACTCTGATGTCAAAATTTTAATTTTTTGTATTAAATTAAAAGACGGTCTGGTGTTCATTTTTTCGGCAAATTTGGTGGAGGATGTTGCGTCGTAGACAT